>JNEN01000838.1:0-34088 GCA_000697355.1 Syncephalastrum monosporum B8922 | reverse complement strand
GAAGCATCCGAAGATGACGCGTCAGAAGCATCAGCGGATGAAGCAGTGTCCGAGGACGAAGCATCCGACGCGTCGGCGGTCGAGGCGGTATCAGTCGAGGAAGCATCTGACGAAGACGAGTCAGAAGAGTCATCAGAGGAAGAAGCAGCGGCCGCACCGGAGTCAGACGAAGATGAGTCGTCCGAGGAATCATCAGAGGAGGAAGCAGCGGCCGCACCAGAGTCAGAAGAAGAGTCATCAGCGTCATCCGAGGGATCATCCGAGGTAGAAGGAGCATCATCAGAGGATGAGTCGTCCGAGGAATCATCAGAGGAGGAAGCAGCAGCCGCACCAGAGTCAGATGAAGAAGAGTCATCAGCGTCGTCCGAGGGATCATCCGAGGAAGAAGGAGCATCATCAGAAGATGAGTCGTCCGAGGAGTCATCAGAAGAAGAAGCGGAAGCATCTTGATCATGGCTATCATCGTTTTTGTCCTGGTCATAGTCCTGGCTGTTGCCCTGGTCATCGTCCTGGCTATTGCCCTGGTCATCGTCCTGGCTGTCGTCCTGGTTGTCGTCCTGGTTGTCATCCTGGCTGTCACCCTTGTCATCGTCCTTGTCATCAGTATTGTCGTCGTCCTGGCTGTCGCCCTTGTCATCGCTCTTGTCATCAGTATTGTCGTCATCTTTGTCGTGACTGTGACTATGACGCTTAGAGGGAGGCGCACTAGCCTGTTGGGCATTGCTGCCGGCAGCAGTGATAGTGATACCGCCAATGTAAGCCACGTTGGGGCTCTGGCCGATGGCTAGAGCATAATCGCTACCAGGCTGAGCATCAGCAGGCACTGTAACCTGGGTCTGACCCTTTTGAGCGTCGACGTTTTGAGCGATTGTTGCAACGGGCTGAAGGGCAGTTGCCGGACCCTTCTTGAGATCAATATTGAAGGTGGTCACGCCAGGCTGGGGGTTGATCCATGCGACGTTTTGCTGGGAACCAGCCGGCCATTGGGCGCCGCCCACAGGTGCAGTGATGGAGACAGGCCCGGTCTGACCGCCTTGCTGGCTACCGCCCGATGGCTGACCTTGGGGAGCACCCGATAAGGGCGTGGCGAGAAGAGCCACCATGGAGACAAGCAACGAGGCGACTTTCATGATGGTAGGTATACAGTACAAGTAATAGTAAGAGAGGAGGACTATTACAGTATGAGTAATAAATGTTACTATGGCCAGATACCGTTGCTTTATATATCCCTGGCGCCAAACCGGTACATTAGAACCAACAACAGCGTCTGGCCTTTTTTGTCCGGATCGCCGTGCTCCGGCTCACCATGTCGATCAGCGTTTGTTTGTATGTTCAGTACTCCACACATAATAATGCATACACACACGACATTTTCAGAGAGCAACCTCACAAACAGATCAGCAAACACGTGCTTTTCTTCTAAGGCACCGTCGATCACCGATTCTCCTTTCCATTAATCTTAGGATACAATTTTCTTCTTTTCCATTATTCAGTCACCCATTACCGTTGATATCCGTTTCATGGTGATGCACGACTTATCCGAGAGAATATGATCCTGTGACAAAAGAACAGGATAAGGTTTAAGGCGCCAGCCTGGGACTATGGCATGCTATTCTTAGAACTCCTTTTTTGCTTGCGAATTTGTTTTGAATTGAGCGACTGTCATGCATTTGGTGTGAGGTTGTACGTTTATATGTGGATATGAAGTAAAGCTTTTGCCATAAGGAGGCAAAAACCCAAAATCGTTCTCAAATAAAAAAACACGCTAAAGGAAAATTAGCGTGTTTCTTTTTCTATATCCCTGTGGGTTGGTCTCCTTGTCTCTCTGATTTTTTCTCACTGTATGTAGTGCGGTTGGCTGAGAAGACCCACTCAGAACTATGCGAAATTTTCGGTTCCCTCGGAAACCAGGAAACTTCTACTTTTTCGTCGCTTTGTCAGTATTTTAACATCAGCGGCTGCCATAGAAGCTCTTTCATCAGGGAACTCATACGATAGTGATGTTTGAAGAAAGCCACGTAGAGGAAATAGACATATATGGGGAGGGAGGAAGCTTATGTGTAATTAATATGCATCAATGGATGGCTACAGGGTGTACACTCACGCGTTATACATTTTGATTTTATTCCTGTGCGCAGCGCGATCAAGCACACGTTTGAGATCAGGGAGGCGCTCTGGATATTTTTAGACATAAAAAAAAGCAAAAGAAAGGAAAAAGACAGTCAGTCCATCTGAAAAATACAAGGCCTATAACGCTACAGTATACTATGCTTGTGCGTTCACCATCTACATGCGATAGCGTCTGATTATATTGGGGTAATGATCTACCTTTTACACGGACTTGATCAGCGATCGACATATGACAGCTTATGGCTCGTCATCTTGATCGTTATCGCTCAACAGTGGCGGAGGGATGTACCCGCTAAACCTTAAAATTATCACGCTGGTGTCACTTCGCCCGCAGTGATATTTAGGCGCTGGCGTTCTAAGTACATCTTTATTATATTTTTTTTGTTACGTGCAGGCGCCCTGGTGCTACCTGGTACGCTGTTTGAAAGATAAGATTGGCGTAACAAATAACAGTCGGCGAGCATCGCCTTATAATCGTACGTATTTGCGTATATGTAAGGGGTACAGTGTTTTTCACACTAAACTGGGCTGCTTCAAGTTATTCTAGAAGTAGAATTAGCAACATGCATCAGCTCGTTTCAAGTTCTTCAATTTTTGAAGATATCAGCGATGCATGAACAAGACGCGTAAAGTCGCCCTGACATATGATCTTGCTTGTGCTTAAAGGTAAAAGGTGTAACGAACGTCCGGTAAGCACGTACTGGACCGCACATACGCCCATGAGCTATGCGGAGCTGGTCCTTGACTGTAACGCTTTTCAGCTTGAGTGTACTCGTACTGCGCCAATAATTTGTATCATGGAAAAGTCCATGCATTGCATTAAGCAGCTTGTTTGAACGGCAAGCTGACAGGTAATATGTACGTCGTTGCGATAGACGGGGCCTACGCAAAACATAGAAGTACAGTGCTGCGTAATTATTCGCTGTATGAGGATCACGGCGGCCATCTCTTCCTTGATATTGCGTGATGCGTGCATACCATCGGAAAGCTGTTTTGTTCCCTGTCTATATAATGTGCACAAGCTCATGTACGAAGTATGTCATATGAAATCCAAAAGACGCTTCATAGTGAATGATTATATGCTAACGCTATGAATTTATTGTTGCCATGCCACGGTGGTTCATCGAATTGTGAGATGCCAGCTTGAAGGACATGCTTTATCGATAAAAAGGTGCCGGCGGCGTCTGGACGTTTGAGGGGCTCCAAAGTTGTGCCGTGAGCAATCAGATGAGCTTGATAGCTATCCCTGCTATGACAAATCCCATGGCATGGCGGTGGCATATACTGTTGTTGCCATGTCACCGTAGTCCACTGGATTGTAATTGCCGTCTTCGAAAACCTGTTGTGAACCGGCAACGAAGGTAGTACAGATGATAGAATGAAGACGGCCATATATCCGAGCTAACTGGTTCAGTAGACCAGGCCATAGATCAAGATAAGATACATCACGCAGCTATCTTCTCCTCTCCCTGGCTCTCAGTGTAGCATACACTCCAATTCTTTTATTCTTCACATTCGCAATAAACTTTTGTATTCCTTGTTTGCATGATACAGCTACTAGTGTCTATGTACATGTGGCGTATGCGAGTGAACCTATTCTATTCGGTTGTCTCAACGTTTCGTACACTTCTTTGCAGTATCTCCTGCATATTAGGCACCGAAAGCATAATAGGACGAACATATGGCATGTGTGTTAGTAGCTGTGTTTCAGTCATGTCTCAATGATTCAAAGACTTTATTACGAGGATTTAATGAGCCCTCGGTACGCCCGCTTAAAGCGATGTGCAGCAGGTGATGGTGGCTTATTGTCCTCTGCAAGTATTGAGGTCAACCGGGTGTGTTATGACCAGGCAGCTTTCATGCTGAACTCTCTAAAGCTGGCCGCATGATGGACCCAGGACCTTGTCGAAAATAACCTTGGACTTATTTTCAAAAGATGCCCATAGTCCTGCGACTGTACTATCCAGTCAAATCGTCTGACAGTCGCCCACAAGGATCCTCAATCGTGTATATAAGCTTTCTGATAATCCTTAGCAAAAAGTTTAAATCAATTTTGACAGGGTATCGGCTCCTACCCGACGTCAAGCTGATGACGATAAACTCGGTTGTCTGCTACATTAGGATTTCTCTGGTCTCCATGGAATTCGATATATAGGGGACTTTATTGGCGCTTTGCGGTTATCATTGTCTTACTGGATGGATCATTTATGCATTTCAAGTACTGCTAAAGGTTTAGAAGAAACGCTAAGAGAAACTATTAGCTAATTTATCGGTATCTATGGACAGCAATCATATATGTAGATATATGACACTCAAAAGAGATATGTATAAATGTACTGGTAGAATAACCTCATAGACTTTGAGATTAATCGGGTGTTGCGTGTATTTAAGTTCTCTTCTTGAAAGACAATTTCAAATTCATCAAACCAAGTGGGAACCCCACGCTATTGGTGATCGGGTTTTCCTTATGGGGCGAGCCTTCAGGTAGATGCCACTCAAATCTGCGTACTACGTATCAGGGCAAGGTGAGCGCTGCTATGATTTATCCTCGTTCTAGACTATTAAGAGCACTTACAGAGCAAAGAGAGTACTATGCGTTGTTCAGCCAGAGTTAACTTTGCGCCAGGACACCTATTATAAGGTTAAGTCAATGGACCTGTATTCCACGGAGGTACGAAATCGCAATAAAGACAGGAGTTTAAAGAGAGATACACTCTACTTACTGTCGTGCACCATTACCAAAGGGTACCCAAGCCATGGTAGCACCCTCTGATGAAAGCTTTTCCGCTTCGCCCCCGGGCAGGAACCGATCAGGATTGAACCTTTCGGGATCTGACCATACTCGCGGGTTGTGGTGCAGCTCGTACACGTCTACTGTGGCTTGCGTGCCTTTGGGAAACATCATGCCTGCAATCTTGGTATCCTTCTTCAAGGTGCGTGAAACCAGGTTCGTGATGGGAGGCATAATACGTAGTGTCTACAAAAAACTATGTTAGAAGCAGGGACTTCAAGTAGTCGCTCGGCTTCTGTTTATGTGAACTGGTATATACCTCTTTGATGATGCAGTCGATGTATAGTAGACTTTTTAACTCGTCTACGTCAGGTGTTTTATCTACTGGATCATCTCCAAAGGTGGCAATGACTTCTTGGCGTGCTTTTTCTTGGATATTCTGGGAAGCGAGCAAAGAACATTAGCGAATTTTTTTTTTAAAAAAAAATTTAAAAGAGTAAACATACGGGGTTAACAGCCATGTAATATAGGATTGCGGTCAGAGTACTAGCTGTAGAGTCGTGGCCCGCACCAAAAAACATACAGATATTGCTCTAGTTAGAATAAATAAGGCGTGTTAGAGCGTATGGTGTGTTACTCTCGTACTCAACAACGTTATACCATCTACCTTGAGCTCTTCATTAGTCAAGCCCCCCTCACCCGCATTTTCAATCATAAGCGTCAAAAGATCTCGGTCACTCTCTTTTACATTGTTGAATTTTTGTGCTCGAATCGTCTTGCGCCTTTGTTCAATGACATCATCCAGTAGAGCCATAAATTTCTCGAGGTCGCGATGTCTGGCACGACGGCTCGGATTTAACCCAAGCATACAAGAGTATTCCAGGAAGGGAAAAAGATGATACTTATAGTCGCGGACGGCAGAGCTGAGGCGAAGGTAGGTCAAAACCCATGCATTATTTTTGTCTTCGATTGCCTTGAAGTCGAATCCGAATCTACAGACGTACACATACACAGGTAGGCTCATGTGAGTTATTGGATCACAACAAAAGAGAAGCTGCACCAATGAAAATGGCATACACATACCCAGCAATTCCAAAAGCTGATAATGACCAGCGCATCATCAGGTCATGAGCATCCGCGTTGGCGCAATCAACTTCAGGCGAGTCCATCAACCTAAAAAGTTTGTGTGCGAGGCTGGCAAAGGTGTCTAGCGGCATAGCATGGTGAAAAGCTGGATTTGCAATCTAATAATAGACATTGTAGCATATTCAGCATTAATTCTGCTCTCATATACACATATATACACACCACACCAACTTTCTCTAGTAAAGTGCAGTAAGCGTACCTTTCTGTGTCTCTTCCAATCTGCACCAGTGGCTTTTAACATATTGGAACCATAAATGAATCGACTGGTAATCAAGTCACCCTTATTGTATTGCATGGTACTTCTGGCAAAAATATCTTACAGAATCGAGGCATGAGTTACTTAACTACAGCGCGAGATGTTTGCGGTCGCGTTTCCACTTACGTGTGTTAAATAACAACTGCTTTGCCAGCTCGGGTGTAGTCACGTGCAGAATCCAGCCTCTTGCATCGTATCGCTACAGCATATATATTTTATGTGGGTTTCTATGGTGTGGGATAGCACAGCACAAATCTTAATCATGCATCTTTCACTAACCGTATATAATCCATGGTCTGTGCTCAATGCGACAGGCATAACATGTTTCTTAGTTACATCCGCCATTGTCTCATTCCGAAGGCGAGCAAGTGAATAAGGTATCGTGGCCACTTGAGGTACTTGGCGCAATGCTTTAGGTGGCCTCAAGATGCGCCGCGAAAGCATGTACAACGCTGTGAATATGACGGTAACACCGATGTGTATTCTTTTATGTTTGCGCAATGTTAAGTCTGCGGCCTTGGACAAGGACAGCCATATGCTCGTGTAAAAGGGTAATGCGTTTTTCATGCTGCACGAAATACTTCAGGAGAGGTTGCCGGAACATAATTACACGGGATCCTTTATATACACCGGTCTGCGAGGACTTACGCGTCCATGCATATTATGCCGAATTGTAACATATTTAGTTTGTGTTCATGGTACATATGCGTATGCAGAAGCTTCATCTATAGTTTCTGAGTAAACTATGATGCCACCGAGAATGGCTTGGGTATCGCTACTATGCAGCCAAATACTGGGTACATTACCTTCTCAAATAGCTTAAATGAGAATGGTCAGATACTCTGTAAGGACACCATGCTTATGCGTATGCAGTGTAGCTGACCTATCCAGCAAAGCAAAAGGTACAGCTAAACTATCGAGCAAAGTAAAAGAAAGCAAATTTGCATTGAATGACTCTTTCACTATCCGGCTCAAATAAGGGTGATGTCAGCTGCAAGTTCTACATGTCACACCGTTCGTCTCATGGAACCTCTGTAATGACGATAATGCAGCTAATTTGCTGTACGTCGGCATGGTCCCAGCAGTTCGGCCTTAAGAAGGCAGCATGGAGGGTGTTCGTCGTACAGAGTAGACATGTGGCAATTCTCATTTCTTCAATGCTCTCCACGGTTTGACTCGTACCACTATCTTCTATCGTATTGCAAACTCGCATCACGCAAATACAAGAAGACTAACGACCTTCAATTCATAA
The DNA here is from genome assembly GCA_000697355.1 of Syncephalastrum monosporum B8922. Classification (NCBI taxonomy): domain Eukaryota; kingdom Fungi; phylum Mucoromycota; class Mucoromycetes; order Mucorales; family Syncephalastraceae; genus Syncephalastrum; species Syncephalastrum monosporum. Next base: position 26,573 of record JNEN01000838.1, on the reverse strand, counting down.
AAATCAGAAACAACCAAGTGACGTAATTCGATAGACACCAATGTACAATATTCCAAATAAAGCAAATGCCACAATGTTTCGAATTTGGCGTCGTCCAAGCGCATTTATTTTCCTGTGAGCCACATCTACGATTCACCTAACGATATCATGCAAAGTAGAGCAAAACAGCCCAATTGAAAGTTGAAGTAATTCATGATTTCTTTTACTTGAATGCGAAGAAAAAAGCTAAGAATACATTCTTGGACTTGCCCTCTCATCGAAAAAAAAGGTTAATGGCGACAAGTGTCAAACAGTTACTATGTTGTCCTTCTGTAACTACTCATGCCATCTTATGTGCACGATGGTGGGTCTCAACAGAGTGGTGACAACGTTTCAATAGCTAATCATTGTGAGAAAGGCAATACTTCAAATGTAATTTATTCATCGACGACGTACTCTTACTATACGTATCCTTCTCTAAGATTATACAACACACACATATTCGCTCTACCATAAGGTGTCCAACTGTAGTTACTCATAAACTATACAAGAATAGAAAAGGCTGCGATATGAAAATATCAAGGTGAGAAATGCCCTGGCTATCACATGGTCGCTTCGCAGTAAAGAGTATAACCGCTTATTATTTGATTTTTGAACAACAACAGACCTGTTGCAGTTTAATGATGATAAGTAATATCACAGATAAAAAGATGATATTTCTTGCTAAGGGTACGGATATACATACGAAAGCATACAATTAAGATATAAGATATGACCGAAGAGGAGGCAGCATATAAGACAAAGCTAGTAAAGGACCGTGTACAGAATTAAGTTAAAGGACTGAGTTTTGGGGACGGAATACGACTTAGAGCTTGCTCTCTTTCTTGGTGAAAATGTTCCAAGCAGCGCTGCAGACCGTGCCAAAGGTCTTGATCTTCGCACCTGCGGAGGAAGGCAGCCCGTAAACGAGGACAGACATGAGGGTGTTCTTGTCATCACTGTAAGGTGGATAGCGTGCCTTCATCATGGATTCCATAGCGGTCGACTTGACCATCGTCGAGCGCTCGTGGGTAAATGTCTCAAACGACTTGTCACCATGGTACGCACCCTGGCCACTAGGTCCGACACCGCCAAAAGGTAGCGAGAGCTCTTGCTGTTTTTAGAATATACATGCCACAGAACGTGAATGAGTAAGCTTGTGGGTTCATCAATGGATGTTAAAGTTTCAAATTATTACCAAGTGCATGAGAGTATCGTTCACACACACGCCGCCGGAGTTGGTCTTGTCCAAGACTGGAATAACAAAAATCAGGTAAGAAGTCCAAAGCTCGGCATTTACGTAATCCCCATCTTACTGAAGTTGTACTCGGAAGACTTGCTGGCGAAGATATACATGGCGAGGGGCTCATCGCTGGCAATTCACATTCAATTTGTGCATCAGGAAATACGGCAAAGGATGTTACTTACCGAGCGTTGATGATATCAACTGCCTGGTCGAGATCTTTGACAGAGATAACGGGCAGAATAGGGCCTATTGTAAAATAAAACAGGGAAAAAGTGAGCAGCACGTGTAAAGAGGTTACACACACATACCAAAAATCTCGTCCTGCATGATGGGGTCATCTGGATTCACCGAAGTGATAAGCGTGGGAGCAATAAAGAGGTCCTCACGGTCAGTCTGACCGCCAACGATGCGGCTTGGGTCGATATTGTCAAGAAGAGCCTTTAGGCGATCGAATTGGCGGTGGTTGATGATACGGCCGTACGAGTTGGATTTCTGAGGTTCCTTGCCGTAAAACTCTTGCAGGACTTTCTTGAACGCAGCCACGAGATCTTCAGCCTTGCCCTCCTCGACGAGGACATAATCGGGTGCAACACATGTCTTGTATAGAGTGAATATGTGTAATTTCAACATTAAATTACGCGACATACCTGTCCATTATTGTAGAATTTACCCCAGAGAAGACGATGGGCAGTCAGACTCACATCAGCGGTCGACGTAACGACAGCCGGTCTAAAAAGAGGAATGCGTATTATGAGAACGTTACATCCAGACTGTGGGAAGTTGAGCATACGATTTTCCACCGAGTTCGAGGGTCACAGGGGTAAGGTTCTTTGCAGCAGCAGTCATGACAATGCGGCCGACAGTACCGTTACCGGTGTAGAAAATGTGATCGAGCTTTTGTTCTGTGGTATGGCAAGGTTAGGAAAGGGGTGAGTTGGTGACATAATGAGCATGGTACCTAAGATGACAGTAGTTTCTTCGACACCACCATTCACAACAGCATAAGCTCGCTTGTCGAGGTAGTTGGGCAGGACACGGCCCATGAGGTCGGCGGTATGTTCAGCTACTTCAGACGGCTGGAGTGAAAATTACAAGTCAGCAAGCCAACCCTAAAGGGGTCATGACGACGACTTGCCTTAATAACCACACAGTTGCCGGCGGCAATCGCACCAACGACAGGAAGCAAAAGAAGGTTGACCTAATCAAAATACCAGTTAAGACCGTTTATGCTGTTTTTGGTCAAATATCCGTGACATACAGGATAATTCCATGCACCTAAAGTTTGTTTTCGATCCAGCATTAATGAACGAGCCCAATCATTGACAGTAATGAAATAAACTCACCAATGACAAGAACGACGCCCTTTGGCTCTTTGCGAATATAAGTCTTGTCACTAGCGTTCATCATGAAACGTTTGGGAGGGCTCGTGGTTTTGGCAAGACGATCAAGGTTCTATTCCAATTGGAGATATTATGGGTCAACTTCCTTGTTCTTAAAAGCAGAAAAAAAAAGAAACGAGATGAGACAGACAAAGTACCTTGAGCATGTACTTGCAATCATCGACAATGGGTGAAATCTCAGCTGTGTTGGACTCGATCTTGTGCTTATGCAGGTCCTTGTAAAGAACCTGGGTGATGGCCTCCGTGTTCTCTTCGAGGAAGCGCAAGAGACTGCGAAGCTGTTGCTTACGGAAGGCCAGATCTTTCGTTGTGCCTTGCATGGATAAAATGTTAATACTGATACCCTATGTATAAAGAGTCTCCTTGCGTATACCTGTTCTATAAGTGGCACGGAGACCATCAATGATACCGGGAATGGTTTCCTTTGGGGTGTAAGTAACGACGGACATGGGAAATACAGAAAGTAGAGGAAAGAAGAGCAAGTTGCGCTTATGTGATGGTTTCAACTTATAGGGAAAAAGGCATGCAAGAGTGGGTTTTGTGGAACCGCGAGGTTTGGGAGAGGAGCGTATCTGCATTCCATCAGCCAATCATCACCCAGCTCAAGGCACACCTCGTTAGAGAAACTAAACGTTGTTCATTCTAGGCGGGGAGACTACCTTCTTATAACTGAGGAGCTACCCACACTTCAATACGAACGACACTAAGCTGATCATAGATATCCATGTTATGACTAGCTTTCTTTTTTTTTTCTATTCCTTGATGTGCTTTCCTCTTACTTTCTAGGTTCTCTTGTGTTCTCTATATTGATCATGGATTCATATGGTAGTGTATCTCAGCTCCCAGCTTATCTGAAATGGCACACTTCATCTGCTGCCATTCAAAGAAGATCTTTGTACAAAAGATATTTTTTCCCAGTGCACCGCCTTTACTATATCGTACATTTCCCGAGAACAGATACGATGCACAGATGTAACTATTAATTTAGAAAATGCCGAGCGTAATATTGTCAACATACTGGACAAAGAATTGAAGACTTTCAGGATAAAGTATAAGTGTTTATTACTTGCTCAACCGGTAAGTGTACTCAAAATACACGTAGGGTTGAAATGTCAAATACTGTAGTATGCAGGAGTCTTGCGGGTATACAGAGTACGAGACCCTTCCCTCACAGATGTGTCTCTCTTTCCTCACAGCCTGCGACAAGGTTTATTGATTGAGTCACTCGAGTCGCTTTCAAAGCCTTATAGATTAAACTTCCAGTCCGTCATGAGCATAAGCCAAACTGGGCGGGGCAATACACTGCCGGCCAAGACAATCATAGTGCCTGTCAAAGAAAATTCGCTCGATTACAACCGCTATAGGGCGACTCGTGCTTATGTACTGTTACTCAATCAATGCAAATAGACGACTCAAACCCTACCGACTCAAGCTTTCGAATGTGGGGAAGAGACAGCATACATGCAATACTTCTCAGGAGAAAGAGTGATCAGTGTGCAAATGGAAAGAGAAGCAAAGGCATTTTTTTAGTACTGTAATATATGCAAGCTTGATATCGTAGACCGCATTGCTTAAATCTGCTGTATTCAAAAACAGCCAGCTGCACCTTCCCATCAAAATTTGTTAGCTCCTGCTCTTTTCTTGTACATATTCGGATGGACCTGCAACGAAACGCGCACGTGGGATTGGATCCCAACACGATTCAAGAACTCGAAACACTGCGTGGCAAATTGTGGTCGCTCCAGGAGACCTTTGCGGCCCAGATCGCGTACCTTAAAGAGCCCAAATACCCTTTTACTTGGCCCGATCTGCTCAACAAGTTCAACATGCTCACCGCCAAGTTCGCGTCCCTGTCAGAAGACTTTTACGGCTACATTGAAACAGGCAGTAACGCGACTCTGCCAAAACTCATGCTGCATCCCTATATACCCACCACCACAGAGCAAGAAACCAACATCTCAAGCGTGCTTTTGCGCACCAAGCTCATTCCAGACATTGAACGCCTCGAACTCGAAACACAAGCAGCTGTCGCACGCGAACTCACCTCCCACACTACAGAACACCATCAGCATCCACACCATCACCATCAACAGCAACAGCAACAGAATCAGAGCATCAACAACACTGATAGCAATGGTGTCGAGGACGATGAACGACTGATACGAACTCACTACGAGCAGTGGACAGCCCATAAGCAGCGTCACGACCGTATTGCGGTGGATGCTGCTAACTTTGTGGCAGACCTGGTGAACGACTACCGCGAAGACTTTCTGCTGCGAATCGAGGAGCAGGAAGCGCAAGAAAAGGAAAATGAAGAAGACGAAGAAGAAGGGGAAGCCAAGGAGAAGCCGAAAACAGAAGAAGAAGCGGCATGGAGGAAGATGGGCTTCCCGAACCAAGATACGTGGCGCAAGTGGAAGCTGGAATGTCTGGTGAATTTATACAGCAGTGGCAAGGACGAAGTACCTGGCAGCGATCTCAAAAAACTCGCTACACGACCTGCCTGAAAAGAAGGATGTTGTCCTTTTGATATTTCCCGATTTTCGGGCCGACGGTTTCTGCGGCCAATTACAAACTCATACCTCTATTCTCTTTCTTTTCTCGCGTTCTCTTTCTTTTTTCTTCTCTCTTCTCGACACACACACGCTGGTAGTTCTTGTATCATAAACTCCCATCTGACCATGGCAAATACGGCAAATACAAACACGTACGGCAGACTTGTTGTCAATATTATTGGTCTATTGTCGAACCTCTATGGATTTTCGTTCATGTTGAGCCTTACGTCTGACGTGCTTGGATATGGCGGCATGTTTCAGGTGCATTTTTCTTCACCTTCAATACAAGCATCACGCATACTCACGTGGTCCTGCAGTTCCTCACCATTATTGGCCTGACGCTCGCCACTGTTGCGTTTGCCATCAAGATCATTCGTTTCGTCATTCCTGGCTCTCTTGGAGGTAAAGGCACTCGCATACTGGCCTAAAAATACGCACCTGTACTGAACCGTTATATCGACTCGCTTTTCTCCCTTACGGCTTGCAGCGCTCTACAAATTTGTCGTCTATGTGGCCACACCTGTAAGTGAACGAAAATCAGATAATAACGCTCCTTTACTAATATAAATTTGATTAGATGGAGGGTTTAATTACGCTGCTGTATTGGCCCATGATCTTCTACAGCAGGGATCTTCTTCAGGCAGAAGACATGCCTTTTGTGCTGCCGTTGTCGGTTGATATGTCGATGCACTTTTGGCCTGCTTTTCTATTGTATGTCGACTTCTTTCTGTTTGATGCCGACTTTGAGCGATCCCGGGCCCACATTGGTGCCATTTATATCTTTACATTGGCCTACCTTGGATGGACGACCTTGTGTTTCTCACGCAATGGTTTCTGGGTTTACCCTTTCCTCGCTGATTTCAGTCACATGACCCGTGCCATGTTCTTTATCTTTTGCGGCAATGTGTGCGCTGTCATGTACGAAGCAGGTACGTGTGCAGAGTAACAAAAAAAAAAAAAAACGATTATATTAGTCATTGACGCCTTTTATTCAGGGGCCTTTGTTCATTCGAAGCTCCAAGTGCGTCGAATGATTGAGGAGCACCGAAAGAAGCAGTAAGCACGTTGTACCTATAGCGCTGTATCAATGAAAGAATAAAAGTGTAATATACGATATTTTTTTTACCATGGAAACCAAAGAATAAGCGTTAATGGCGGTGTCATCGTGAGTCTACGTAAGACAAGTGTTCAAAGAACAGGGATGCGGTCGCAATACTGCTCTGTGAATGGTATGTGTTTATGCTACATCATTTTCAGCACGGTTACAAGTGATTTGTTGGAAGGTGGATGGATCTAGCAGATAATAATAATAATAATAACAATCCTAAAAGGAATGCCGATAATTCGATGAATTTGGGACACAGAAAGAGCGTGAGCGAGGTGCGGCACAGATTTTCCCTTTTCTTTTTCTTCCGTTCAGGTGCTCGTGCTTCCCCAGAACTCGTTTGTGTCCGTAGATTCACTCCATAATCTCTCGCCCACGCCATGGAGGACCCATCGTCTTCCCTCGCATTGGCCAAGCAATACGAGGAGAACGGTCAAGTCAGGGTATGGATAACATGCGATACTACCACGCTTCTGCTACGAGAAGGAATTTTTTATCGACCTCTTCCATTCCTGCAGGATGCTTACATGGCCTACCTCGATGTTTCTCAGCACTCGCTCCAAGCATTGCACGACGCTAAATTCGTCCACTCCGGTAAGCCTCTTTGCCTCTTTGCCCGTCGCTTCCTTCGACTTTGTATTGAGTGGCATGTCGTGCAGCCATAATTAGCAAGCCAAAGCAGTATGCCGCTTGGATCGACACAATGCGAACCTGTCTTAATCATATTGAGAACATTATCGAGACCCATGCGCCAAGTGCTCCGTCTGCACCAGAACGGCCGACGCCTTCCACCTCGAACAGTATGAGTGCTGCAGCAAATAAGAGTGCCTCCTCCAAAGCACCGCCCCCACCTTTGCCACCCAAGCCCTCCCGCATGCAGAAACCTCACATTCCTCCTAAACCGTCTCGAGCCACGCTCTCTCGCCCTACGTCACCTACGCACGATTCTGTAGACCGTCCATCACCATCATTGCAGGGTATGTATCATTTTTTCCATTGAGCAATTTTATCATGCAGCTTTGCTTGGCAACTGGGTCCTAACCCTGGTATATTTATTTTTATACTTACAATTACACTTTATTCCTTTAATTCTTTGTATTTTCTCTTGGCAGTCAATGATGCAACAATCACCGCTCCCGCAATTGCAGAAGAACCTATCATGCCTCGCTGGCAGCCTCCACGCCCGTCTCCAGTCTCGCAAGGACCTCGGCCAGTGAGTGCCCCGCAGGTTGCACATGCTCCGCTGAGCAGTTCGCCAAGGCCCTATTCCGAGTATCCTTCGATCGATGACGACACTGGCATCCGAATTGTTGCAGAAGGCGAGATTGATCCCGTGCACCTGATCCCAGCCCAAACCAATGCGGGTGACAGCCTGAGCCCTCCCACTGCAACTACCTTGAACGCTGACCATGTGCCTTTCATTCCCGCTCCTCCGCTTCTCACCACCCACCGTGCTCTCCAGTCCAAACTCGACGATCTCGAGTCTGCCCTCAAGGACTACCGCTCGCACAAGCAGCAGCACCGTCTGCAGGGCATGTCCGAAAACGAACTGGACGCTGTAATCCTTCAATTTACGGCACAGACCGCCGAAGTCAAACAAACCCTTAATCGTGTGCGCACGTTGTACATGAACGCTGCCACGATTCCGACCGTGTTACAGTTTCAAACTCACCTTATTGCCTACCAAATCACCCTGATTGAATCCTCCATCTTTTGCGCTATTCCCCCGACCGCCTTACTCGAGCACTCGGCAAAACATCCTCATCCCCGCATCGTTGCATCCACTGACTTTTTCAATTACATCACTCGCGTCATCGAACACGGCATTCTTCTTCCACAAGAAGCCTCCACCCGCGCTCAGCATATTAATCACTGGATTAAAGTCGCCTCGAAATGCTTGGACCTCAACAACTATCAGACCTTGAAAGCCATCGTATCCGCCCTTGGTACACCGCCTGTCCAACGATTGCGTCGCCCCTGGGCTTACATTCCCAAGAAGAGCCTGACCCGCCTCGAGACTCTCAACGAGCTGATGAGCGAAAACGACAACTATGGTAAATACCGCGAACATATGGGACTACTCAATACCTCTGTCATCAATGGCAAGAGTGTGTCCTCGATCCGTGCAGAGCACTATTCTCGACCCACAGTACCCTTTCTCGGCACCTTTATCCACGACATGACCTATCTCGTCGCTGCAGTCAAAGATCAGCCACCGACGAACGACCCTCGTGTCTCGGATGTACTTCACATCATGGAAAAATTCCAGAAAGGCCCTCGGTATTCACCCGGCCCTCCAGCTTGGTTTGTCAAGTCATCTCATAAACACCATATACGACCTGCTATATCCAGTGCATTACACCGCAGTGCATCCGGTATTGGACGCTTCAGCGGCGGCATGTTTGGCTTCAACAACAATGACGACAGCGAGAGCTTGCGGGAAGGATTTGATGACGAAGGTAGCATGGAAGAGCAGCAGCAAATGGCGACCCAGTATATCTTGATGCGCTCCTGGGTCAATCAGAACACAGTAGACGAGTTGAGCATGCTGCGTGAGCCACCACGACAGAACAAGGCCAATCCGATGGGCAACCATCGTAGCACGAGCGGCAGCAACTACCATACAAGCTCCGTGATGAGCAATACGAGCTCTATGATGCGTTTCAGCGCTGGCAGCGTATCGCTTAGCACCCTGAGCAGCAACACGGCCGGTAATCCGGACAGCCGCCCAACGAGCATGGATGAATACTCGCCCGACCTGACGACGAGCCGGAGCAGCAGTAGCGACGATCATTTTGCCGATCAAAAATCAAGTGGAAGCAGCTTCTGGCCTTTCCGCCGCAGCATTGACCGGCAGAGCATGGATGAACCCAAGAATAGCAACCTGGACGTTGTACTCACGGATGCGAATGGCCACGAGGAAGCCCCACCTCGTCCTAGCCCTCGTCGCCAAGTGCCCGCTGCTCCCCATATACCCCCGCGGCCCCCACGTACGACAACTCAGTCCAACAATGACGAGAGCAAGAGCCAAAGTGAAGACCAATTCAAGAATGCGCTTTCTGAGCGCTTACAGGCCCAGGTCGCAGCGCGACATTCGTAGATTTTCTTTTTCTCCATTGTACAAAATGCATATCTTTCCAAAACAAGCCTGGGAGGACGCTCTATGTCGTCATTCAACAACTAAAATGGACTTCTTTACATACCTAGATAGAGCGGTCTGTACGTCATTTAGGTTGAAATTGCCTAAGGTCATTTATTCTTTCAAATCGCCATGAAGGGATAGACTTTACGGAAAGATGGATGGAGGTGATACAGATTCTCGCATGTCTTTATTTTTTTCTATACTATACTTCCTTGATAGTAATACGCTGTAGATACTAAGGCAGACCACCCAGAAGGAGGGCCTTCATCATGTGCTCTCGGAATTTCAGCCGCATAGACATTAACGGTGGACTTCTTTATTTGCGGGTGTTCTTCCATTGTATCAGAAACTACTAACGAGTCCGTGCGGACATACTTCCGGACGCACTTATGACACTCGCACTCACGAAATTCGCGTATGTCTACAGCAATGTAACGATATTCGGTGCTTGGCAATGCACCACGCACATGAACGGCGACTTCTGATTGCTGTATATACGCTTCCATTTTGACCAACTATTGGCCTACTGGTTTGAAGAATGCACATGTACATACACACGTAAAAAAATGGGTTGAAAGATACGTACATAGATAAGAACAAACAAAAAATATTGCATGGAAGATACTACAGAAAAAGATAGATATGGATAGAGAGTACTTTACATGATAGCACATGAACCTTTGTTGCCCAGATGATCGGCGAGGCGGTCGAGCCAGGAGAGGTCACCGGTACCCTTACCAAACTCAATATACAGACAGCCAGGATTGGGTCGATTGGGCTCACAAGACACATTGTATTTCTTGACCAGGTTTATGATGGCGGGCTTCAGCTTGGCAATGTTACCTGCAGCAAAAATTAGAACCGAGCGACCTCCGCCTTGGTTTGCCGTTTTACCTGGGCTGTGCAAGCCTTTGCCTACGATGATGACCAAGTGGTCAGCCCCTTCACGCTGACAACGCTCGATTGCCTCTTCTGCCTTCTCCGAAGCTTCCTTGACAAACAAGCCGTGCAGATCCACTTCGTTGGAAGGTCGATCGTGGTTTTTCTCTAAAGGGGATAGTAACGGATCAATAAGAAAAACAGTTACGAACACCATGTCGCATTACGTACGATAGAACACCATGTCAGCCGCTTGCTTGTTATATTTTCGCATTGCTTCGTCATGGCGATGACCCTGGTTGGACAGCTCCTTGGCTACACGTTTTATCCAGGAGACAGGGATGGATGAGTGGAATAGAAGTTAATTGACTTGAAACACGAACCTCCGGCGCCATCGCCGCTATGATAGGCTTGCTGGCTGCGTTCATAGCAGGCGTTTCTCTTCTCTGCTTCCTCATGGGCTAACGCACGAAGACGTGAATACTCTGGGTCGTCGTGTTCTTCCTGAACCTGGTGGTAGGTAGCTTGGTGAAAGTTGTTCAAATGAGCGTCGGTGTCATTCTCGTGGGGTTGGTAAGAATGATCTTGGTTCTGCTGGTCAGCCTGCTTCTTCACGGCCTTATAAATACTGTAGCCTTTTCGAAGAGCGTGCTCGACCTTGTTGGCGTCAATGGATTGCGAATTGCCCATGAAAAAAAAAAAAGAAGGTACAAAAAGAGATATAAAAAAAAAAGTAGATAAAATGAAAGGGGAACGGCGATCCAAAAAAGCTCGTTCGCCAATGATAAATGTCAATTTAATGCACGACATTGTTACCCCGATTTTCTACCCGTTGCCCAATCGTCGGTGTAAGTCTCCCAGTTTCCCAGCCCACAAAAAATTCTGCTCTCATTTCATTTAGTGACATACCAAGTGGACTTACCTATATGATTAAAAAGTGCTAATTTCTTACTACAGATCCTAATATGTCGCCCAAACAACCGTTCCAGGTGCGAGTGCAGGTGTTTGTGACCCGAGGAGAACAGAAGGAACTCTACAAGAGAGGTGACCACTGAATCGACAACCTCAGAGGAGTCAGGTTTTCACGTTTGGCTCACCTTCTTGCATGCAAATTTTCCAGGATGGCATGCAAGGCATACCGCCCGAGGACGTTTGGGTCTACACATGTGATTCATATCAGTTCATGAGCGGCGTCCTCAATCAGGCGTGAGCAAAGACTATACGATTAAGGAGTCAATATAATCAATTCTTCTGCAGTGACATAGATCTTATTCTCCATCAAACTAACGATATTACTTCTATGTTTTATATTTCATCCTCCCCTTTGAGTCACATACAGTAGCAGCGCGGATAAGTTACACCCAGATGAATTATATTCTCGTCCAAGTTATATCCTTTTGATCTCCCGAGCGTATAGCTTATCCGCTCGGCTACATCCAGATGAGTTATATTGTTGCCTAAGTTATATTCTTTTGATCTTCCGAGCGCATAACTTAACCGCGCGGCGACTGTATTTGGATTTATCTAGCAAGCACTCTTCATCTCCCCACAAAGGAATATTCAATGCTGCGGGCCCAGTTCATTCTGATTAAGGAGTTCAAGAGGCATGTTTTGGTTTGACGACGTCGCTTTTTGACTGATCACAGCACTCATGCGGTGAGCTTGTATAACGAACGTGTCGCAGTTGTAATACGGAAGATGGTACGGCGGTGGCAGGGTCCAAGACGTGAGCCGCATTCCTTCCTCCTCTTTCCTTTCCATTTTCCTACACAGAAAGTTACCAAGACATTTTACAAGCTAGCATACGCTCTGTTACCATGATGGGCACTACGTGCGACGAGCCATTCGCGATTATTATATGCGAATCTCTTGCGTTTGGAGTGCTCTTGGGTCGTCGTACATTTTCAGTCGATTGGACAACGATGGACAATGTTCGCTGTGTAATAAAGTATCCAATTCGAGCTGTGATAATTTATTTCAGGTATGTGAACTACAAGTACAAAGCCGAGTTCAAGTTTCGCCACCTATTATATAATGGCGAGATTAAGTTCAACAAGCGCAATGCCACCTTCCGATTCTTAATGTCCTTAAAATGCCCTGCATTCTGGACAAAGCTCAGGATGATAAATGCCATTGCTGCACAGCCAGTTAAATATAACGTAATCTGGTTATGGATCGTGAAATTTATTGGACATTAGCTAACTAGCCTACGAGATTTCGTTCCGAAATCAGTTTTCGTGGACTACACTTCATTTCTATTATACATACCAGCTACCGGGACCGGGATCGTCATACACGCTCCCGGCGTGTTGGCCACTGCTTCATCTGTGGCTGTGCAGCAGAATGCGTTTTTGAGTCTCAGTTTCATATTATTAACCACAAGCACTTACCGATGGGCGTGGGGCAGACATTTGGCGCAGTGGCGGGGGGAGTCTTGACGGGGGGCCCCGCCACCGATAGCCGGCTAGTGGGTTGCAAGCGGGGAAGAAGGAGAGAGGGAGAACAAGCGGAGAGGAAGAGACGCAAAGGGAGAACGAAAAAGGAGTGGAACTGGAACGAGTGTTAATGTCTCATATTGAATGCATAGACCTGAATCAGTTTCACTTACGGGCAGAGGAAAAAGCGGAAAAAAACCTCTGATGGGAGGACAGCAAGCGGAAAGGAGGTGGAAGAGGCCCAAACGGAGGAGAAGACAGGAGGGGAGGCGAGCAAGAAGATGGCAAGCTAAGTATACATTCAGAAGAAGGTTAGTGTTGTCCAAGACCACTATTGACGCGAGAACTTACTATCATGCACACCGGTGCAGTTGGGGGCGGGCAACCGGTGGCAGAGGGACTTATGGGGAATGTAGTGGTCTATGTGTTGCACTTCTTATTAGTTTATACTTGTAACCAAAATCCTTTCGTATGCACTTGCCAGCGTAAGACTTGACCAGGGTAAAGAAGAAGAAGAAGAAAAGTAGACTTGAGAGAAAACAAAAGACCTTTTATGAGAAAGAGCGTGTGTCAATCGATATTCATGCAAGAACACGGGCGGGCTGTGCCAATGGGAAAGGAGAAGTAAAAGATAAGGACCTGACATGAATTGACATAGAGCTTTTTTTCCAAGTTTCATAAGTTCCATTGGCTAACCAAGCTATCACGCAATCCACGTTTTACCAATGGGGAAAAAGAGCTCAAAGATATGGTCCCTGACAGGTATTGACGTCAGGTATCTTTCGCGTTTCAGAGGATTCATTGGCCTACTTTACCATCACGCGGTTCACATTTACCGAAGGACACGGGTGAAAAGACCTTGATGAAGATTGACGTCAGGTACCGTTGACGTCTCAAAGTGGTCTACTTTGCCAGACGCCCTGCCCGGGAATTGAACCGGGATCTTTTGTGTCTTGCTTATGTAATTATGGATGTACGGAATATTAAAATTATTATATATAGACAAGTGTTGAAAAAGAGGTGTTAAAGGCCGTGTCAAAGTCATTCACGGAAAGTCACGGGTATCTTTCTCTTTTACATGGCAGCATCAAGACCAATGACCATACCAGTGACACGTTAAGAATCCAGACCGGCACCACGGAGGACCTCGGCCTTGGCACTTTCAACGAGAGCAATAACAACGTCAATAACAGAATTATAGACGATAATAGCAGCGTTATAAGGGTTAGCACCCGTATCAGTGTTAGGTTTAGTGGCAGGGCCAACACCAGTGTTAGTGTCAAGTCCATCACTAGAACCAGACTGACCGTAGACTGCACCGAAAAGACAAATGACGGCCGTAGCAGATAAGAGAAGGAAGGAGCGCATGCTAATTTTATGTTGATATGATATTTGCTTCAGAGCACGCAGCTTACTATCCTTTTATAGGTTTTTTTTTTCGCTGGACCGAAATTTTGCTATCCCTGGCTACGCACTCCTGAAGCAAAAATAAAGAGCCTCCTACTGTTTATACAAAAACAAAGATGCACAAGAAAAGGAAATCTACTTGAAAGGGTGTGTGGTCGACGTAAGTATGTGAGTGAGATAGCCAGAAGGACCAAGCAAAGTTATCTGTACATATCACTTCTGTATTGCAATACATCTCATGGCATTTGCGTGAGGCTGCGACTGACGATGTGACACATCGGATATACAGGATTAGAGACAAACTAAGTAAAATCTACATAAATATGAATCATCTGCGATACTCATTACATTACCTACATAAGGCATCATATTATAGGAATCGATAAAAATGTATCTGTATGCAAGCGCCAGAATCATGTCAAAAGTCCTTTCGACAGTATACCAAAATTTTTGGATTATAAAATTCAGTGTATCAAAGCTTTGTACATCGTCACAGATCAATGAAATCGACAAGGCAGAACACTTCAGACGATGGACAGGATAAAAAACACACGCGATTTTCTGCTGAAAGGTCTCAGCACTATCACAAATAGAGGTCCACCGGCCTTTCTCAACATTAATTAGGATAAAAAAAGTTTGCGCCATCTGGCTTGCGGCAGGAGCATAAGGGGTCTACGAAGGAGGGTGGGGCACTCCAAGAGGCGCATGGGGGCCCAAGGGACACCCTCCTTGGGATGACCTGTGGCAGGAGTGGCACATTCATCCAAGCCCATAGTCTCTCAATAGTATTGATAACGTTATCGAAATTGGCATGGTTGAAGATAGCCGATATTGGAATACAGACGGCGGAGGACATTAAAAGAAGCGTGGGTCAGTCAATGTGCCGAAAAGCGTCGCTCTTTTCGGTGTCATGGACGAAATCCACACGCTGGAGCCCAATCAGATCTTTTGTCAGCATGTAACTCTTCTCGGGGGGCGAGTGCGTGGTATACCGTCGCCCATGCATGCATCCGGGCGATATCCCCGTAGTTGAGGCTGTCGATTGTGCGTTGCTCAGCTCTTTGATCAGCATAACCGTTGTTACTGCCAGGGCTGACCGCGACATATTTAGCATGTGTGGCGGTGGTGATCTGGATGGAAATCTGTTCAGTGTCGTCCGGGACAGCCGACTGCCTCCAGTTACGAAAAACTATGCACATATGGACTAACGCGCTCCACCACCGCTTAAAGTGGAGCATTAAGTGCAGCTGAGCAATATCTGCGAATTGTTTTTTTATCCGTTACATCTAGAGCGATTAATTGGGCGCCATTGTCAATACTTACCTTGCATGGACTGATAAATCTCCACGAGATGTGAGCGAACCCATTTGTGTCGAACTTGCCAAATTATATACACCTACTGTCGGTACGTATACAAACATATTTCTATTAGCGGCATCAGTGCGTGCTCAAGCTTTACACACCTGTAGACTTCCCGAAAACAAGAATATCTGCCGAGATTTTGCTCACATGGCGCTGCAAAAGTTTTCCACATTATATGGAGAAGTTTGGCAAGGCATCCCTGTCCCTAGCAACATGTCCACGGCCTTAATAATTAGGTCGATGTGATGAGGGAGAATAAAGCATGAAAAACCATGTATCAAAGAAGAAGTTGCGACTTATACTACCTCTCATTTAGGGAAATGTTATTAACAGACCTTCTTTCTTCCATAATGATGAGACTGAAAGAATTCTGACAAACTTGTGATTATCATAATGAGATTAAACAAGTTCTGAAAAACTGGTCTTTGCATAATGATCTTGAACTATTTCCGACTGCTACCAATAAGCACTTTCCTGTAGTGTTGAGAATTATTATGCTCGCCAGCGTCCATAGGAGATAAATCCATAGTGTTCTGGCTTTACCACATGATTTCTTTCTAGGATTGTATTCCAATATTTTTAGGTATGTTTTGTACGTACGTAACATACACCAATCCTGCTGGCTAGAAAAACAGTTGTATTGCGATGATATTTCATACAGGATACTCTTTCGTATCAACCTGGTGCCACAGTATCTCAACACGGATCCTTGCACTTAATAAGCTATGGCTACATATGAGCTGACGGATGGCTAATGATAACGCACATATTTGAAAAGCGAAAATTCTTTTCTGGACGACTTCCTGTTGTTACATGTCTACGAATGCCAAGCTAGTATATGAGCCAAAGATAAGTGCAGGCATTATTTCACCTTGAAGATTCATACCTTCGTTTCTTATTTAGTGAAGTGTCGAAGTTCAAATCATTTTCATTAGACAAGCGCTTGTTTCAGGCCTTGGGCGAGACCGTGCTGGACCTATGGTCTCCCTCCAATGCAAACGTGCCAACGGTAATGCAGCGTGACACCTACCTTTCTTTGGGGTTGCTGTTGAACATACTCCCAACGAGTTACGGTACAGTGAGACATATAAAGCAATTTGGTCTTCCTGCGCCTCATCTTTGTCTCTTGAGCTCCTTTCATTCTCAGGGTGAAACAAGGTTTTTCTTCAGCTTGCGCCATACATTTGCGCAGGATGACTCTCATTGGAAAGACGCGTCCAAAAAAAAAAAAAAAAAAAAAAAAAAAAAAAAAAAAAAAAAGAAAGAAAAAAGGCCGAGAATGTTATGTGCTTCCAAGTTGGCGGTGGGTACGTTACACGGCGCGTGCAGAAGGATTCTTGTGACATATACGTACATGTAGACTGCATGAACGAGTTACTTACACAAAGACGTTTATATATGGCTATGTAGGAAACTGCGCCCCATTTTCATCCTTGTGGCGTTTACTGTAGTAAAAACCTGAAGTGACCCATATATACACATAAGGAATTGAATTCTGTAATTTATATACATGTACCGTGTTTCATGCACATGACACGGATCTGCAGGATCCAGGCCGTTCGTACAGACCTATACGGATGTATATACACTTCAAAGAGGTGTCCGAATACACTTCTTGACCTAGAACCTTAATGGTGCACTATGTGTCACGAAAGCGCGCGTTGATAGGCACAAATCAGGCTATGCATGGTCAACATCAACATAAGTATTTTTAGCACTTGTGAGTAGTTACATTCAATTAATGCTGTACTATTTGACTGAACCAGATTTTCCATTTTGCTCCTCCACATACCGTGGGAATCTAAAAGCGTGCATTGCCCTGGGCCACACTGTACAATGTGCCTTCCTTATAGCTGTATTTTGGTGGCGCTGTTGCCTCTTTCAGCCAGAAACCAGAGCAAGATCAGGGACAGCATCAACATTCTAAAAATTACAACTGGTTAAACGGGCCCTAAAGGTAAACTTTGCATGAACGACACGACGGTTACATAAGCTGGTACGGTGAAGTTCGTCGACTATAAATAAGCGAGTGATTGAGTGTTCAATTTCAACTCAGCTACCACTGGAAACGTCAAGTCCAAGCAAGCCATCCACATCATGATCAAGTCCACCCTCGTTTTGCTCGTTGCATGCTTCCTCTGTCTGGTCAGCGCTTATACGTCGGTCTGGTGCAACAAGAAGGGCGCAGCGTGCCTACTTCCTGGCGTTGGCCCCACTTACGACTGTGGCAGAAAAGTTGGATGGGACTACTACCGTTCCGAGGCTGACAAGCGCTACTGGAAAGTTGATGGTCTGACTTCCACTCAGTTCAACAGATTCAAGTCCTGCTGTGAGGCTTCCGGCAAGGGCACCTGCCGCGGCTAATTTGATACTTGCAATCAATAAAGGCTAACAAAGGCGAAGCTTTCAACTAAGAACTTCCATACCCTTTGCAATCATTTCTTTCTGTATCGTTAAGAGACGCGTCATAATGATTTTAAGCTGTTGTATGTGAAGGTAGCGCTCGAATTAATCATATCACTACAGTAATCTAGTAAATCTAGGTCAGGTACGTATATGTGTACACTTTTCCTGCTCGACATTCAAAATGCTCAATGCACGGGGATAATCCACCCTGGTATGTGAATGTTACGCAGTATAATGGTAGTTTTCGTATCCAACAGGGTTTCCATATGAATCTCCCATATAGTCTCGGCTTACAACGGAAGTGATCAAGTTCTGTACTGTACATAGAGTACGTATGTCATCGTCTCGTAAGTGCGCTGGATGCATCATAATTATGTACAGGTGAATGAGTCAAATATCATTTTATATTACTATACTCGCTGTCCGCCATGGCATGGCATGCACTTGAGGTCAAAGTGCACAGGAAAGCTGTGGACCAAAAGTAAGTACTGAAGATTTATGCTTATCCTGATAGTCTGGCCGTCAAAACAGAAGCAACGACAGCAGCAGCAAGGTCAGCAAAAGGATTGTGTAACCTACAGGGCCTGGCACGGGACCCTTTGGGGGTACTGACCTTTTCCAACTTTTCCTGCTTCTCCCTGCCAATTCCACCCTTCCCCAGTCTCCTCCAAATACGTACATGACGCACCGACAGAAACTGCGTGACAATGTCTTGGCATTTTAAGGTATAATAAAAATCAAACCAGGCATTACGTATTCTCCTTTACAGACAGGAAAACGCTGAATAATCCCATGCACGATTCCTTTGAGGATGCAAAAAAAAAGAGGAAGGGTGTATATTTGATGTATATAGCTTGTTTGTGCGGCGCTTATTTGGACATCTGAGTAAAATGAAAGGAAATACAAAAGAGTGTCAGAGCCAAAACAAAGTTTTTTTTTTTTTTCGTCCGTTCTTCACGATAGTTTCAATTTAGCTTACCATCATCTTGACGAACTCCTCATAGTTGATCTGGCCATCCTGATCAATATCCGCCTCGCGAATCATCTCATCGACCTCTTCCTCGGACAGCTTCTCGCCTGCATACGAACGATAGATGAGACAGGGTAAGGTGTGGCGCGTGATTGGGCTTGAAAGGCGAACTTACCCAGCGAAGTCATGACATGGCGCAGCTCAGCAGCCGAGATGTAGCCGTTGCCATCTTTATCAAAGACCTTGAAGGCTTCCTGGATCTCCTCTTGAGAGTCGGTGTCCTTCATCTTTCTATACAAAACACAGAAACAAGCTCAGCCAACTCATGATCAAAAGTTTACCTTCCTTTTTTCAGAAGTGTCCCCTTTTTTCCACTCTCCATCGCTTCCTATCAGATCAAACAAACGTACCTGGCGAGCATGGTCAGGAACTCGCTAAAGTCAATGGTGCCATTGCCATCCGAGTCGACTTCGTTGATCTGTGCAGACGCGTAACGCGGGTTAGACTCATTAGACTCCTTTATCTCCCGAGCAAGGGACGAAGGAAAGGCGAAGGGACGAGGAAGGGGAGATGGAGAAAAGTCAAAGAAGAGAAAGAAAAATAGATAAACGACCACAGAAGCCGCAGAAAGAAAGGGGAGAAAAAGCCAAAGAAAACAAAGAGAGGGTTACTTGCCATGTCCTGGAGTTCTGCCTCGGTGGGGTTGAGGTTGAGCGAGCGCATCACGGTACCAAGTTCCTTGGTGGTGATGGCGCCATCGTTGTCCTTGTCGAAAAGGGAGAAGGCTTCCTTGAATTCGGCAATTTGCTCTTCGGTCAGTTGGTCAGCCTGCCGCGAGACGAGGAGAGTGTTAGAACGCTGAAAATGACAGCCAAGAACGCGAGATGAACGTCTTACCATAGTAATATATTAGAAGGAGAGAAAGAAAAAGGTAAGCTTGGCGCACCGACAAGGAAAATGGTCAAAGGTCAGCTTGGCTGAGTGACGTTGTTCAAGTCCGTTTATGATTTATATGCGGGGATTAATTTCTGATTGTCTAGAGCCTATCACGCCTTTCCATTGACGCGACTCCCAGAGTCTGTGAGTTTGAAAATTTAAAAAGCTCGATGTTATACTATGCATCCCACCAGTAACACTGCCTTATAATGGCATCAGTGCGTATATAAATAGATTCTGGATATCTGGGCAGAAAAGAAGAAGTAAAGAGACCATGTTGTTGTTGTTGTAGTAAGTGTACAAATGAAGGTCAGGGATGATGCTGAAGATCAGGGAATATACAGCCATCTATATGACAAAAAAAGGCACTGACTGGCGCTTTTTGTGCTAAAGGAAAGGGCTGGGTAACCAGGAGATATGAAAAATGAGGTATAAAGAGAGAAAAGGGGAAAAAGATGGGAGGTTGATGAACAAGAAATCAGTTTGGAAAGACAGAGTATGAAAAGGCAAAGAAAAGATAGAGGCGAATCAAAGGATGACAGAAAAAAAAAGAAAGAGAAGAGGTCGGGGGCATATACAACGACAACAAGGGTATATATATATATAAAAGAATGGCATAGCTTAGCGCCATCTCGGGGGCTCCTGGCCTCGTCGGAGCGAAGATGCTCTGCTAGGAGGACGACGCGGCGAGGTAGGAGGGCGCGGCGAGGAAGGTCGTGGCATAGGTGGCGACGACGAAACCATGACAGCCGGCGAAGATTGCCGCGAGAGCGTGCGCGCCATCGACGTTTTGGTATGCCCAATATGATTCGTCGGTGGCGGCGGGGGTGGGTGGATACGCGGCCGGCTGTCAGAGCCTCGTCGAGGCGGACGTTGATGTTGACGGTTCATAATGGCTATATTATTGCCGTGGGTAGGCGTAGGTGACATGGATCGGCGGATCGCCAGCTTTCGAATAGTGACTAATCCAGAATAATAAAACAAGGAAGAAAAATGTCAATGCCAACCTATTGTGTACCTGATTAGGCAATCATCATGCTATACCTTCATCGTTGTCTTTCAACAATTCATCGCTGTCTTCAGAGCACGTCGTAGTGGTTGTCGAAGGCTGATAATCGGTGAGAACACGGCCAGAAACTTTGGTCTTTTGTACGACTGCGACCTCGGCTTGTTCAATAAGGGCCTGCAACATGGCACGCAGTCGCTGGAATGTTTGATCGTTCTCCACCTCTTCATCGGATAATGCGTCTGAGTTGCCGGCTTCCAATAAAGCCTAAAGAATTATTTAAGCATTGGCTGTTTTGCTACTTTCCCCCCAACCCTTCGTTTACCTCATGCTTATCCGATAATGGCGTCAGTGGTCCGTCGTTTCTACATTTTTTTGTTCTTTTGTTAGCCTTATATAGGAAACAAGATAAAGAATTTAAACGTACGATTCCAGTCGTTTTTCGAGCTCACTGATACGTTCTGACTGACGGCGTAACGTCGCTTCGAGAGTCGTGTTGACGACGAGCAAGGATGCCTTTTCGATTTCCAGATCGGCAATCTGTTTATATTCAGCGTGAGCCAATGTGCCTCATTGTGGCGTTTGCCAAACTAAAAAGTTTACCTTGCGATTCGCTCGGGCCTCGTCAAGCCAGCCAGCGTGGTCATCGTTGGACCCCTTGGAGACAAATTCACCTCGACCGTTCATGATCGTACCATTTTTGATACGAGCGACAATTTTGGAAGGCGAAACTTCATCGTCGTCCGATGAATTGTCTTCTGCTTGGTCGTTTGCTTCGTTTTCGTCGTGGTTGATAACGATATCCTCTCTGCCCTGAGCCGAATGTGGGTCGTTATGGTTATCGTCGTCATCGATGCCGTCGATTTCGTCGTCTGTCTCGTCCGAATCCTCATCCTCATCCTCATCCTCATCTTCGTCCTCGTCCTCTTCACTGTCGGAGGAAGAGGAGAGAACGGTGAGTTTGGAAAGGGTGGAGTTACTCCGTGCCCGCTGCAGAAGGCGCTGGGGGAAGGACAGGGCGAAATTGGGCTTGTGCTGGTTCGCGTACAGGGACAGGAAATTAGCAGGACCCAGGACGGTTGCACGAGGATTGTTGTTCGAAAAAGACGAGAGGGTTGACAGGGTCGAAGGCGAAGAGGAAGAAGCGGTTGAGGACGACTGCGAAGGGTCCTGGAAGCCCAAGTGGGCGTGGCGTTGGTGATGGGGAGAGCTGGGTCGTTTAAAGGTGTGCAAAAGCGGCGATGAAGGTCGAATGATGTTGACGGCCTTGGGTGGCGGAGACGATTGTTCGTTGGCAATCATGATAGAGTGCTTGTATTAAATAAAGAGGCCTCTACGGCCAGGAAAGAAATAAGAAAAGGGTGGAGTGGGGTGGTAGGGAAACAAGAAAAAGGAATCCAAAGGACAAGGTTTCCACATCGCAGAGATTTTATCAAGGCTTCGGCTATTTTGCAACTCCTCCACATAAGCACACGCACAAGTACACGCACAAAGGATATGTACACATGCCTTGGCTACTGTATTTCTTTTTGGAGCCTTTACGCATGTTCTCCGCCTCCCCCGATTACGGCTTCTTCCGCCGGCTGCTAGACGATCGCTGTAACTTTTTGCTTGAGTCATCCATTCTCTTCTTTTTCCTGACCAACGGATAAAAATACCCCCTCCATCCCCACCGCACCCCCCAAGACTCCTCTTTCCCCACCGCAACCCCTTTTTATGATACCTTTCATTCAATCATCCCTTGTCACTTCTCGCTCTTTTTCTCTCTCTCTCTCTCTCTCTCTCTCGCACCCTTTCACTTTTTTATTGACTTACCAGGCTTTGCAGGATCTTGTGCTCCACTTCCATTTTGTCCACTACCTTTTTTAGCTCAAAGAGGACGGCTAGTGAACTCTGCAGATGCTCGAATTTGTGGCACACGCGCGAGGTCGGCATCACGGGTTTAGGACCTGCACGAAATCATGCGACATGCTGTCAGAAAAACGAACCAGCTCCGCCTTTTCTTCGTCTTTTCTTCCTCTCTCTTCCGCCTCTCTTGCTCCATCCACCGTTTACTTACTGACGTCGAGGATGCTCATTGCCTTGCTAATTTTCGGCAAGTTGCCTTTCGGTGGTGGTAGCATCTGGCTCCGCACATGTGCTCCGGGTATCAATTTCTCGTGGGTCACTGTAAACAATGAGGCACACTGTTGTTATATAATCTGCCTTTTTTTCTTTCTCTGTCTTCTTTTTTATTTTTTCTTCAGGCACATTACCTTCCATCGCAGCGGCCGCCATAGCCGCCGCAGCACCACTCGACTTCTTTCTTCTCTATTAAGATGATCATCGGAAAAGCATGAGTACCTCCCTCTTTCCATATTTTTCTTTTTTGCTGTTCGTGCACGCGCCTCGTATCACCCACGGATTATTACTACTTACCTTAGGCTCTGGCCCTGTACGACTGGCCCTGATCTGAGCCAATAGTTGTTCCACATGGTCTCGCTCGCGTGCTAAGATCTCCTCGTTCTGTTTTATCCGAGCCTTTTCCGCGGTCAACACCTCGTTCTGCTCTTCTGCTTCGACCTCTTCCTGTGTACGCTTTGCTAACCGCTCGAGGGCCCGCTTTCGGTCGATCTCGTACTTTTTATCGTAGCTGTATCTTTTCGCCACCTCTTCCTCCGTTTTTCCTCGACACCGGACGAGCCACGTGCGGTACAGACTATAATAGCGATCTTTGATGTCCTACAGAGTACAGTATATACGAAAAAAAAGTTCAATCAGCGTATTTGTTTGGAATATGCAGTGGAATATGAAAGAGCGAGAGCGCGGACGGACCTCGATGGTTCTGTGTTTGTCACCGTACGCATATCTGTCTGCAATGACCGGGAATCGTAATGCAAAGCGTTTGCATAAACAAAACATGTAATCTGTCTCGTCTTTTGTCCAATCCGCGTCGAGGGCTACGTGTAGCAAAACAGGTTAGCGCGGCCACACACGCACATACGTCGTGGGATGCGACCCTTACTTTTCAGATGGTTTTCATATTCGTCGTTGGTGTACTCGGGTATATCAATTTTAGCGAGCTTAATGTCAAATGGATTCTCTGCAGGAGGTGTTGTTAAAACTTCTTTTTTCATTTGTTTATGCTTTTCTGTCTTTTGCGTCATACCGATTGGTCCTTTGGTCCTCTTGACCCAGCAGCTCAAGCGGAAACCGTCGGATCGTCCAGGGATCGCGAAGGATTGCCATAACCTGCGACACACCACCATAAGACGTATTAACGAGAGAGAAGAAAGAGCGACAGCTCTAGATAGCATACCAGGGTGTTGCCTTCTTCTTGACCTTTGTCTTGTATGTGGGCATGGCCAAGGCAGCCGTCGAATCGGGCCCGATGAGCGAGAAGAGCTCACGGGTAATGCCCTCTACCGAGAGTGTCAGAATAATACGGCAAGGTGTGGCACTGTCAAATGACGGCGTACCTGGTCGTCGCTGCTTCACTTGCTGGCGTGCCCGTTTGAGAGTGCTTTGTTCAGGAGAAGGTGCGACCTGAAGAATATCGCGAATGTCGTTTCCACTCATGCTGATTGGCGGGTGGGTGGGTTGGGGAAGAAATAAAGAGAAAGTGAAACAAGTCAAAAGGGCACGACGCGCTTTTCTTCCATTCTCACACAGCACACACGCACACACACACACACACACACAGAAAAACAGTGTACTTTATTCACGCGCGTGTACGACGCCTCTTGCTTTCTCTTCTTGTGTGTTTATAATGGAAAGCTCTACACCACGCGATTTTCTGTCGCAATTAGAACAAGGCAACTACCAAGCGGCCTTGACGATCGGCAAACGACTCCATTTCGACACAGATGTCGTCTATAAAAAACATTGGTTGCAATCCGTGCAAGAAGGTCATCCTGATCTAGACCTATTAGAGCACATTCAAAACGACGATGCATTTGTTGTCTACCAGTGCCTGGTCACCCTCTTTTCGGATCCTGACCTCCAGCGCTCGCTGCTTGGGCTGGGTCAGACGCGCACACAAGACAAGGAGCAAGAAGTGTGGCTGCAGTGCCAGTCCTACCTGCAAGACTACCTTGACCGGCTCGATACCCTCGTCGACCTGACAAACTACTCTGTCGAAGCCTACAGCACCTTCCGTGACGCAGACCTTGTCTCTGTTGCTAAACAGTATGCTCACCAGGGTAACGCGTCTGCGCTCCGCCTTTTATTTGATCGGCATGGCGCCCTACTCGGTCCGCACCGTCTCGCCATCTTATCCGCCATTCCCGTCACAGCTGACCCTGCTGCCTTTGACTTGCCTCATGCCTCAGACTACGATGCGGACGAGATAAGACGCTGGTACCTCAATCACAGCCGCACCGCCGATCAAATGGGCCTGTGCAGCCAAGCCTTGGCCTGGACGCGCTACGCTCAGGCGATGGGAGTGCGCGATATCGAGGAGGAAGCAACCACGCTGGACTGGCTATGCAAATATGTCTACACGACCGGAGACATCGATGTGTCCTGGGACACCTTTGGCGCGCTTGAGCCTCGACGTGTTTTGGAAGGCCTTCTGAGCCAGACGAACGCGAGCACGGTGGTGAACGACATGCGCGCACTTGCGCGTCCTTGGCTGCAACTCTGCGCGCGACGTCAAAAACAAGATCGTTTGGAGCAGCTTCTTTATGACTGGATCTTACGCCACGCCGATCTGGCCTCCTGCACCGTTATCCTCGAGAACTCCAAACCCACCCTGCCCCACGAAGACCGCATCATCCAAGACGACGAGGACGTAGCACGCATGGCCTTGGCTGTCATCTACGCAAGCAAAGCAGACGATGCGGTGAACGACTTTGTGCGGATATTTGAATGCCTTCCGATCTTTGACACCTGGGAGGCGGGCGAGCAAACGGAGGGAGAGCCGACATCAGTAGCACCTCTCTTCCCGGCGTCGGGTGAGTGCGCCGACCTCTTCAAGGCCTTGCAGTCGGTAGGCCCGCATGGCCTGACACAGATGATGGATACGCTCCAGGTGCATCTCGGCACGGCAGAAACACTGTCGCGCTACCATGCGAGTGTACCCATGCAATGGTACCTGACGGAGCATTCGGTGGAAACCAAACAGCGGCTCTGCACCCGCATGGCTTCACAGGCCGCAGGCGGTGTCGAGACAGGCGGTCGTCAGTTTGATAGCGATAACGACTGGCGCGAACTGCTGGATGACATGATGCAGCTTCGCGGCGAGGACGACGGCGTAAAAGGGATCTTTGCAGAGCTGGACCAGGCGGAGATCTTTGAGACGTTCTTTAGCTCGCTTCTGCGATGTGGCAGTACGTATGATACTACAACGGACGCATCACACACACTCATCCTCTCTCTCTCTTTCATATAGGATTCCACCTGGCCAAAGACCTGATGACAGGCCCCAATCGTAACAAGAAGCTTGACATTGGCCGGGCAGAAGAGCTTGTGGTCAATGCTGAACAAGAATTTTTCGACAATGCCACATCTGGCAATATGTATACAGGCAACTTGAAGCTGGCCCTCGAATGGTAAGTGGATGACAAAGTATTGGTCTTTTTTTTTCTTTTGTCTTTTTTATTCGTTCCACTCATCGTCCTTCTCTAGTCTCAAGATTCTGCCGCCGACGGACATGGTGAATGAAGAACGTGATCTCATCGAGGCAACACATACCCTTATATCTGAATACCATGTGATGGACAGGCC
>JNEN01000836.1:0-100726 GCA_000697355.1 Syncephalastrum monosporum B8922 | reverse complement strand
TCCTTGGGACGTGCGCATGGACGAGATCAACGCCATGGCGTTGTCTGATGGCAAAAGAATGAGATTCATAACCTGAGATTCGTCATTTAAGGCACTTACTTTTGTGAGAAGACTTTGAAGAGAGAGATGTTGGACGGTGTCTTTTTTTTTTTACTGCGGTTTATATGTCGTTGCCAGTACATCGGTTTTCATGCGTTGGTCTGATGATCATGTGCTGGCCCTTTCAACTGGCGACAAAACGTTGTTTTTCCAACCAAAAAGAAGACAATGTTGTATAAGACTATGCTTTACATAGAGTATGCTACGTCTATCTCATATTGATAATGCTAATTTTTTTTTTTTTTTTGCGTAAGATTGCCTTCTGCGTTATCTTTTCTTTTTCTTCTTCGGTGGCAGGCGGGATCAAGGCTTCCGGACCGTCTGCCAAATCAGGTACAACCCAAAAAAGGCACCTTTACGCTCGTGTCTGGAGCCTTGCGATTTATTGCTTTGCGTTCAAAAGACCATTGATATACATACTGCTTCTCTCAGGTCTCTGTACAAATTTCAAGCGTCTCTCTACGATGTCATTATCGTACTTTTCCTGCTGATATGAGGAGAAAGAGTGCAAAGAAGGTCATCATGGCGGAAGATGAACATTTACGAAAAATCAAATCTGCGTTTTGCAACCAATGGCCGTGGAAGACAGCAGCAGGGCTGGTAGCTGTCATAAATCAAGTCTGCTATAAGGAAAGGAGATCTCATAGAGATGGATACTGTATATGTATATGACTTTCGGGTATACTACAATGTCTTAAAAATATATCTACGGGTGCACTACAAAACTCCTATGCATAAGAAATCAGTTAGCAACGTACAACAGCAGCTATGGGTAGCTTACATAAAGACATCATTGCTAGCTAGCCACATGGCAAGCGATACCATGCCGACACCCACAGCTACCAAGGTGAAAAGCCGTTTGTCTGACCCAACAGCCAGCTTGAGTTGTTCAAAAATGGTGCGCGACTTCAGTGCAGCGTCCTTATTGCGCGGTGGAGGCAATGCGACCGGGAGCCTTTCCTTGGGGTCCATAGCAACAATGCGTACCGCTTCGGCGATGCATACCCCGAGCTTCTCAGCCGTGTTCCTTTCATTGTGTTCTTCGCCCCCTTCCTTTTCCTTGGTGTCATCCTCGGTATCCTTCTGCAGAGCGACCCACAGTGTGTGATAAGTATTGGCAGCCGACACTTGATGGAGAGCCACCGCGCTCTCGGTCTGCAGCTCCAATACCGGGCATCGTTCCTCCAGCTCGCGTGCTTTATGTATGACAGCCTCCACATCCAGATCCTGAGGCACTTTGGATAGGAAGCTATGCATAACGTCCATCTCGCCGTGCATTGCGAGCAGCTCGTCACGTCGAATCAATACCACCGCGGCCGAAGCATAAACGGGCATCAATGGGTTGGAGGATAAGAAAAAGTCAAAGAAGCGTTTGATCCTTTTGAGGTCGTGCAGGTCGTGGCTGAACCATGTCAGTACCTGGCTCAGGCAGTAATAAGGGAGGACGCCCGTCCTACAAAATGCGAGGTATTCATATCGTGACTTTCGTAGATTGCAAGACTTACTCAGTAATACACGTGCATAGATCCTGATCTTCCTGTTGGAGAAGTGTAGGGACCATGGTAAGCTCTTGCAGTATACAGTCCATGTCCTGGAGCATGGCATCTATGCAAGGAGGGTAAGTGACATGCTGAAAACATAGTGTGGTTTACTTACCTCGGGTGAAAAATAAAGCCACACGCTCCAAAAGAGTAGCAGCGGTCTCCTCTCCAAAGATAAGGAGAAAGATGGCAGCGATATCGTGGAATCCCTATGCGGCCTGTTAAACCAAGTAGAAGCCCTAGTATAGGTTGTACCTGATAATAATGCAAATCCGGGTAGCATTGGAATACATGCAGGATGACTCTAGATAACTCCGCTTGCAGTTTTTCCTTGCGCTCAGGGTTCAAATCTGGCATCCACGTGTTATAGAGATAGAAAATGCCAAGTCATTTCTACTTTACCCAAGTCAAATGTATTGAATGACCGCACACAGTCAAGTTCGACCTGGTTGGCGATAGGGTGTTTCTCTAGTACGTAGTTATTGGATTGATGTGAGGATTTTTCTCCTTTCTTCTACCTGTCTGAATAGGCGTGTCTGATTTGAAGTCGTTACTTCGTAGCAATACGGGCCTGGATCTTTTACTTAGTGATAAATAGTAACTATAACAGCCACCATGTACCATACTCGGCGACGCATAGCATCGTTGATAAAGCCCGCGGGCTCGCGGCCGAGACGTCTCAGCCAAGCGAGATCGTGTGATCGCAGGGCTTCATTAATTCGCCAAATCTTCTTGAAGTCTTCATTGTCGAGGGCATGTTTCTCAATCCCTCGGCGGACTCCTCTGGCTCTGTGTCGACGGGTCATACAAAATGAATGAAGAAGAGGAAGAAAAGGAAAAAGAAAGTGGTCGATAATATACAGTGGCGACAAAAAGAAAAGAAAAGCAAAGCAAAGCGTAACGTTAAAAGTCGCTTTGTGTCGACAGAAGAAGGGGGTGAAAAGAATAGGCGCACGAGAATATTAAAAATCACTGACTTGCCCGCTTGCCTCGCGTCCTACACGTTTCCTTCTTTGTTTCTCTTGCGGTTGAGCAATGCAACGGTCATGAAATTGCTCACTCCATTGTTGTCACTTTCGCTGAGTGCAATGGCACTCGCAAGGCACGTGTCAGAAGATTTCAGTGAAGACCTTACCCTGCGATCGCTCCCAGATGGCAAGCTCCTCGCGCATTTCGATTTCCTTACACACGTCGAGGCAGACACGCCCTCAGGTACACCTTGTACGTATCACCTAGAGGAGTGGCGCTTGTGCTAACGTGTGTCTAGTGCTTGACTACAACTTGTTCCCCAAGGCGATCGGACAAGTGCTGCAAGAGTACGACGTGCGTGAGATGCACTTGACGTTTGCCCAAGGCCGTTGGAACTATGACGAGTGGGGTTATCCAATGGAGCAGTCGACAGGCACAGGCGTAGAACTCTGGGCTTGGATCCGCGATAAACCAGAGTAAGGGCTGCTATGCCACTGCCCCGTGCATTTTGCTTATTCATCTTCCTGTCCAGTATAAGCCTGCAGAGCCGGTGGAAGTCATTAACCAACACGCTGTCCGGCCTCTTTTGCGCCTCGCTCAACTTTATTGACGAGACCTTAACAACCGAACCTGTGCTCTCTTTCCGGCTCGACGAACCGCTCGACCTGATCACACTCGACAAGACAAACACGACCGTCGGCGAAGACTCACACTTGCGCTATGGCTACCTTCCTCAGGAGAACGTCTGCACAGAGAACTTGACGCCTTGGATCAAACTCCTTCCATGCAAAGCAAAGGTACGAGCCATCATATATCATAGCATTTCCAGCCTTTATCTGATCCCACTCCTCTGCCAGTCGGGCATAGCCTCCCTCCTAAATGCCCACAAGATCTACAACTCCAACTTCCACTCCATGTCGATCCATGCCAAGTCCTTGTGTGCAGTAGGTGATACCGGATGGATACGACACAGAAACTTACCATTGGCTAGGATGAGCGGTGCAACCGCCGCAAGTTAGAACTACGCCAGAGCGTCACGTCTGTTTTGGACACTGTGCGAGATACCAGCCGTCGAGGTGAGTATCATGGCTTTTTGGATCCAGTGCACCTGTACCTAATGGAATGCTGCATGGTCAAGACTGGGCCCTAAATGATGTTTTCGATCGCGTCCTGCATGGTGCATGTCCGCTGGCGGATCACAGCCGGGTGCACGTGAATAAGGACCAAGTTACTGGCGACTTGGCCCGTTTGAGTCCTGCACCCACCGATCTTGTCACCAAAGAAGCTACCAAAGAGGCTCTCTTTGACCTCCACCAATGTAAGTTCTGGTTTTACTAATGCGAAATAAGGCAGTGCATTCATTCACACTTAAAAGCTGCGGACGACCTCAACATCCGTATGACCTGGCCTGAGGATTTCTTTGAATATCGTAAGTTTTTCTTGAAACATAAATAAGGTTTCCCTGCAAGCATGTCAAACGTCATACGAACTCGTAATTTATTTTTACGGCAGCATTTGCACCGGCCAATCCCACGATATCCGCGCACAGGTATTTTACTGGTTATGGTCAAGAGCGCGGCGGCTTGCGCATCACGATCCACAACCGGGGGGACGTTTCGGTACCACTCATCTACTATGACGCACTGCCCTGGTACCTTAAAGTGTACCTGCATACCCTGCAAGTCGACGTCTTGGATACAAGTACATCCGAGAGTTTATCCAGTGGTATGTCGACTGCAGAAATCACAAAAAACTTGAACTCACCTGCGGAACAAAGATGTCATTGAACAGATGTTTTTCGAGCCAGCAAAGGACCGGGAGCGGTCGGCAATGTTGGAATGCCAGATGGGTTTACCACCGCATTCGATCGTGACGCTGTCCCTGGAATTCGACAAGGTCTTTCTTCGATACACAGAGCACCGCCCGGATGCCAACCGCGGCTTTGACGTAGGACCTGCTGTGTTGACAGCCCAGATTCCCGAGCATAGGTAATACACCGTGCACGATGGTGCATCCACATATTGACGGGGCGGTTAGCTTCCATAGGACCATACGCGTCTATACCGACACGCTGCTCGTCAGTCTGCCCACCCCGGACTTCAGTATGCCATACAATGTGATTACGCTGACCTGCACCGTCATCGCTCTCTGCTTTGGCTCTATATTCAACCTCTTGACGCGCTCCTTCCAGATGGTGGAGCCAACAAAAGATGAAGGCGAAAAGGAGAAGCAGGACGGGGACGCAAAAGTCAAATAAACATGATGGAGCGTGTCTCAGATGTTCGGTTTTTATTTTTTTTATTTTTTTGACAGTCGGCGATGACGGCGAAAAGCCCCGCTTCCCCCACATTTCGGGATACGCCGTGGGAGCTGCATGTTCCACTCAAAGAAGTATTTGCCGTCGTGCTGAGAAAAATCACAGGGCGAGACATGTGATCTTTTCGAAAAATGAAATTTCTTGCTGAATGCATCTATGCAGAGGATATCTAATGGGAGATCCACCCATTTGACCAAGGCTGTGCGAGGATGTTACACCCGACTAAAAGCGCGGCCCACCCACCAAAATAACATGTCAAGTGCAATGACGTTATTTGACGGGCCGTACCCTGACCTTCGCTTTTCTCTCTCTTTTTTTTTTTCTGTCTGAATGAGTTCACAGGACAAGTGTGGGATGCATGAAACCAAGGAACAGGATGCAGATGGCGATCTTCAGCATGAGAACATGCATGGTCGTCATGGGTCAGGTGAGGATAATCATCATAACCATAATTAGAGTGGTTGGCAAATCGAGAAAGTCGGTGTGATCCGAGGCCCTGTCGAAGAGAGGTTGTAGCGAGCGAGGGTGGACGGGCAGTGGAATGGTTCCATGTAAAAAGTAGATAGTGTGGCATCAAGTGTTAGTAGCAGTATTGTGCTGTGTTTGAGGAGTGTAATGGAGTAAGAAAATGTCACGTCCAGAGGGAGGGAGGAAGGGAGGGAAAAGTCGGAGCAGATGAGTCGGACGACGACGGGGGCGGTGGTTCAGCTTCACATGAAGTCTGCTTGAGTCATTCAAAATGCGGGGTTGCAAGATACGCTTGTATCGCCCTCTTTTACTTTCCCTCTTCTCTTCTCTTTCTCTTCTCTTTTCTCTTTTCTCTTTTTTCTTCCCTCTCCCTCCACCCTCCACCTTCACCTTCACCTTCATCTTCTCTCCTTCTCTCCTCCTCCCCTCTCTACTCTGTATATATAATGTTCCAAATAACGCCACAGCTCTTTGACAAGATTCGGCATTTCGCGCGATTCCCTCAGACAGGCGTCTCGCTGCGTCAAATGGTCATGTTTGGTAGGCCCTGACCCAGGCAACTCGAGCATGTCGCACTGACATACGCTTCTAGGTCAGAAACCTTCGGCAGGCACCTTATTTAAAGCCAGTCAGTTTTTACACGGTATGTTGTCCTTGGCGTACCTTTGTTAGACGCGTCTCACATTCCACCCGCCCTCAATGTTAGAGGAATTGCCGATTCGACTTGCTCATCGCGTCAAGGAGCTGGACGAGCTTCCGAGCAATTTACGGGAAATGCCATCGATACTCAAAGTCAAGGACTGGTATGCACATTCGTTCAAGGTAAGGCAGAAAAGGATGATGCTGAGCGTGGAGTGGGATGACACTGACTGAAGGAATGAATGGGCGAAACCCTATTTTTTTTTTTTTTTTTGCCTACCTTTGCACGTTCCAGGACCTGATTGATCTGCCGCCTCCAAGATTATCGAGCGCCGTCCGAGAAAGATTAAAAACGGCCCAGAAGAAAAGCGATTCACGGTCATTGCCTCCCAGTGTCCCTAATCCCTCTATCCGTCCTGTCAAACCAGTGAAGAATGGCGTTCATCCCGCTGTCCCTATCGGCCACAGGTACGCTCTATTACAGCCATTTCTTATCCTCTCGTTTCTTTTCGTGCTGATAAACAGGAAATCTCATCCGCTTCATTAAAATACGCAGATATTACACAAACATGGAAGAGGTCGAAGTTTCCCCCGAGATGACGACATACACCGACAGTTTTGTCAAGACCATTGAGAACATCAAACGGAGGCACGATCCAGTCGTCACCACCGTGGGTAAGAAAAAAAAATGAAAATCCTGTGTCCCAAAAAGTGGTATCCATGTGACTGACTTTGCATAAATCATCCATTTTTTAGCGCAAGGCATTCTGGAGTACAAAGAACGCTTGAAATCAAGCCTCATCGACACGGACGTGCAACAGTTCTTGGATCGTTTCTACATGTCTCGTATTGGTATCCGTATGTTGATTGGCCAGCACTCGGCGCTCTACCGTTTACCCGCGCGTGACGACTACGTGGGTGTCATTTGCATCAAGACCAATATTCGGGAGATCGCTATGGACGCCATTGCCAACGCACGTTTCATTTGCGAGGAGTACTATGGTCTCTTCAAGGCACCCGAGGTACAGATGTTCTGCCCTGGCGACATTGAGTTTATGTATGTGCCCTCGCATCTGAACCACATGATGTTTGAGCTGCTCAAAAATTCGATGCGTGCGGTCGTTGAGCGATTTGGCGTCGACTATGAGGACAATTATCCTCCCATCAAACTCGTGATTGCCCATGGCAAGGAGGTGCGTATATGATTACTGATTGGGTGACTGGGAACTCACAAACGTCTTTTTATACAAATATATAGGATATCACTATCAAAATTTCTGATGAAGGCGGCGGTATTCCCCGGTCAGGCATCCCGCTTGTTTGGACTTACATGGTGAGTGAGCCACAGATCTTATCAGCATTGTGTCCTTACCTGATCTTTAGTACACAACCGCCAACGCCCAAGAGCTGGAACCCGATTATAGCAGGTCTGATTTCAAGGCACCTATGGCTGGTTTCGGTTATGGTCTTCCCATTTCCCGTCTGGTAAGTAATGGTATGGATCGATGGTCGACTGAAACTGACGGATCTGCGTAGTATGCACGCTATTTCGGCGGTGACCTTAAGCTGATATCCATGGAGGGGTACGGCACAGACGTCTACTTGCATCTGAATCGCCTGTCGAACAGCGACGAGCCCCTCATGTAAAAAATACCACTTCTTTGTATAATAAACCGTTCCACTTATGCAAGATTCTCTCTTTTTATATATGTGTATATCTGGCCAAGTAGTTATTCTAAAAACGCTAAGCTCCAGAGATTGGATAAGCTCTATAGAGAGCCCGTCTTTTATGATGAAGTGCCTCCTCCACCGCATATGCCTCCTACGCCTCCTTCAGACTGGTCTCCCCGCAAGTGGTTTCCATCCATATTTCCGTGGTTCTCTTCCAACCGCGATGCACAGACATTTTCCTCCTCCTCTTCCACACCCTTCTAGATGCTTATCTTCTTAATTTATAGACAGCTACCGATGCAGGCCATCCGCTGCTTTGCTCCCCTCCTCGCCTCTGCACTTTTCGCTCGACTTGTACTGATAGAATACCCTTGTAAGATTTGTAAAAGAAACACCTGTAGAATTCAACTTCATTTTTTTTCTCTCCCATGAGCAGACTTTGTCCATGAGAACATATGATGATCGCACTTTCATATGGGGAAAAGAAAAAGCGCAAAGCACCTCATCTTCATGCATAGGGATACTAATCGGGATGCAGTATGATGAAAGCAGCATATTATGCGCTCAAATGCATACATAGTTTCGCATCTCATGCGTTAGGGTAGTCAGTGTAGAATGCAGAAATATATACATTACTCCTATCGCATGCACCGAATACACATGCACGGTTATCTCAGGACAGGTTTTTACAGTGACCTGTGCCTTCAGGCACATGGAGACGACAAAGGAAAGGAACGCGCAAAGGGTTCCGAGACAAGGTGACACACAATGTTGGGCAAAATAAGGATGTGCTTATTGTTCATGAACAGGTCTCAAGTCCTGAATCTGCTTGATGAGGAATGCCTTTTCGTCGTTGAATTGTTCATCATCTGTTCGTCGTGTTAATTCGGCTGCATGTCATAGTTTGCACGCTGGGTTTACCTTGTCTATCGTTGTGGAAATTGCTGAGGAAATTGATCAATTTGTCCTGGTTCTTGAGAAGGATATCCATAATGGGTTTGTTCTTGTTGGGGTTGGCTACAAAGACCTAATGATCGAGGTGAACGGGTGATATACACGCATGGCTCGGGATTTACCTTGAAAACGTGGAAGGCTTCGAATTGAATGTTCCGGCTGCGGTCCCGGAGCAGGTTCATCATCAGCTTGAGATTCTCAGCATTGCTGATGTATCGTGTCATGATGCTAAAATTGGATCTGTCCAGCAGGATCTCGCCGAGCAGCTGAAGTACGGAGAACGCCGAACGATAAATAGGAGAGAGAGAGAGAGAGAAAAGAAAACGGTGTATATGAGTCCATTGATTCGAAGACAGAGGATATTCCATGGATAAACTGTTACCTTGAGCGACTGTCGTTTGGTAACATAGTTGGAAGATAATAGTAACTGCTTGTAGTGTTCAAAGAACTAGCAAAGACAGAAACAACCGAGTCAAACAGTTGTAGCGAGGTGTTACTGTGACGTAATTGAATAATAAATATACCTTTTCATAATTAGAGTCGAGAAATTCTGCGACCATGGGCTTATGCTTGGTCAGGATCTCCTTGAAGGAAGCGAAAGCGTCGGAGGCGATATCGAAGGTGCTCATCTCGACATAGTCAAAGAAGAGGTAGAACTGAGGCGAGTAGAGGATGATCTTGGCGAGGGCCTCGTTGCGCAGGCACTCGCGCAAGATGAGACCGCAGTTGAGAGCCACTTCCGGGTTCTCGTAGCCCTTGAGCAATGCAATCAGCAGCTCTTCGCGGGTGCACAGGTATTCGACGGTAGGAAAGCGAGAGCCAATCTGCCGCCGCAAGAGGTTGTTGAAGATTTGTGCGACATCTTTTTTGGCTTCGAACTCGAGCTTGTGTATGTTGAACACCAGAAGCTGAAGCAGATCGTTGTTGTACACTTCTTGGGCGAGTTGTGCGACTTGGTCGGGACTGGGATCATTATCTATGTCATGTATTTAGATTGAGCTGGCGCGCGTTTTATATCCATGGAGAGACGGACCATAGAGAATAGTTTTCATTGAGACGAGGTATTTGGAAATGTCCTCGTTGGCCTATCGGACAAAGCAAGAAATGCGTGAGCAATGGGTTCACCAGGAAAAGACGGGAAGACCCAGGGGCACGAAAGAGAAAATGAGAAGAAAAAATGAAGAGGAAGAGAGAATCACCTTGCGTCTATCGTGTCCGTCGAGACGATTTATGGCGTCTTTGACGTGTCTCACGAGATCATGAGGAGTCTTTTGTTTCGGCTTGAAGATGTTGAAATTCATAAAAGAAGACGGAAAAGAAGGAGGAGGAGGCAGTAAGAGAAAGAGAAGAGAAAGAGACAGCGAAAGTGATAGAGAGAGAGAGAGAGAGAGAGAGAGGAGAGCAAGCGAGAGTGTGAGTATTTAGAATAGAGAATAGGACGGACAGGCACCGAATACGAAACCCCGCATTCAAAGCAAACACCCTTTCGCTTGCTATTTTCATCACCCCACAAACCTTCTTTCGTTTCTTCTTCTCATAAATGGTTATGCCATGCTAACCTCCTTGTCCCGATCAGCCACGTCTGCACCAAGACGACTGGCTCTTGCCACTGCGACTATCACCACACGACACTTTCTCACCACAGCACGACGTATTCCCGCTCTAAATAATGTACCTGCACGGCCGCCCTCGGTGCCTTACTGCTACTTGCGTCGCTGTCGGTCTATGCACACCCCTGCAACCCCTTTGGCGAGGAAGGTATGTCCCTCTGAGTAAGACATGCTGTGACTGACAGAGTGAGCAATAGACCTTTGACAAGATCCTCGTTGCCAATCGAGGCGAGATCGCCTGCCGAGTCATTGCCACCGCTCGCAAACTGAACATCCGCACCGTCGCTGTCTACACCGACCAAGACGCTCAAGCACGTCACGTGCGTGCAGCGGACGAGGCCGTGCGTGTCCCGAGCTACCTCGCCATCGATGCCATGGTAACCGCTGCCCTCACCACGGGAAGTCAAGCCGTGCATCCTGGTTACGGCTTCCTAAGCGAGAATCCCCAATTCGTCCATGCCCTCACCGAGGCCGGCGTTGTCTTTGTGGGGCCCAACACACAAGCCATAGCCGCCATGGGCGATAAAATTGCGAGCAAGAAGCTGGCCATCGCAAGCCGAGTATCGTGCATACCGGGATATGACGGGGAGGTGACCACAGTCGACCAGGCACGTGAGGTCGCGCACCAGATTGGCTATCCAGTCATGGTCAAGGCGAGTGCAGGCGGCGGTGGCAAGGGCATGCGCATCGCATGGGACGACGACGGCCTGCGCGAGGGCTTCAAGCTCGCCAAACACGAGTCGCGGAATGCCTTCGGAGACGATCGGCTGCTCGTTGAAAAATACATTGACCGACCCCGCCATATTGAAATCCAGGTCCTCGGTGATGCGCACGGCCATGTCGTTTATCTGCCCGAACGCGACTGCTCCATCCAGCGCCGCAACCAGAAAGTCATTGAGGAGTCACCGAGCGTGCATATCGATGATGCCCCCCGCCGTTCCATGGGCGAGCAGGCTGTCGCTCTCGCCAAGCACGTCCAATACAATTCGGCAGGCACCGTCGAGTTTCTTGTCGATGCACACCGCAACTTTTATTTCCTCGAGATGAACACCCGGCTCCAGGTCGAGCATCCCATCACCGAGCTTGTCACCGGGCTGGATCTGGTCGAGCACATGCTGTACTCGGCTGCAGGCTATCCGCTAGCACTTGACCAAGCCGCGGTGGCGCGCCCGCGCGGTTGGGCGATCGAAGCGCGTGTCTATGCCGAGGATCCGGTTCAGTACTTGCCCTCGGCCGGCCGACTAACCGTCTACCAGGAGCCGCCTGTCTCGACGCAGGGCACACTCGTCCGCTGTGATTCGGGCGTCGCAGAAGGCTCAGAGATACCAGTCGACTATGACCCTCTGCTGTGCAAGCTCGTCACCCACGCTGACACGCGCGCACAAGCTGTGGATGCCATGGTACGGTCTCTCGATCGCTATGTCATTCAGGGCGTCACACACAATGTGCCTTTACTGCGCTCTATACTTACCCATCCGCGCTTCGTCTCTGGTAAAGAGATCACCACCCATTTTCTGGCTCAGGAGATGCCCGGTGGCTACCAGGCCGCATTGCTTCCGTCAGAGGACCGGCGAAGGCTGGCCATCATGATGGGGGCCATGGCATCCAAGATCGAACGTGCCAAGTACGGGACACACCCGTTCACGGAGAAGCCCGTCTGGGTGCAGATCAGGGACGAACAAACACACAAAATAATTGAGCATACCTGTGTGACTCCTCCTCACGACGTAAGTAAAGCAGGCGGATACAATAAAGGAATAAGCGCTGATAGCATTGTAGATTTCCCTCCAATGGCCACTTCAAGGTCTCTTGGCGCATGCCACTGTCGACGGCCACGACCTGACTGTACAATACCTAGACAAACTTGCCATGGGTTATCGTATTCAATTCCAAGGCAATACAGTAAGTACCAGCAATATGCGAGTGGGCATCTTCTAAACTTTTGAGTAGTATGCTGTGAACCTTTTTAATGAAGAGCAACAGCGCCTGAGCCAATACATGCACCATCGGCCGAAAGAGGTCGAGCAGCAACACGTCCTTAGTCCGATGACAGGCCGCATTATAAGTGTGGCTGTCAAGCCCGGTGATAAGGTATATGTCTGGGCCTTGGTTATGCAAATGATGGTACTGATTATGGTGATGCTTTTGCTAGGTTACCCAAGGGAGCGAGATTGCCATCGTGGAGGCAATGAAAATGCAAAACGTGCTTCGGGCAGCGCGAGCGGGCACGGTCCAGAACGTCAAAGTCGAGCAAGGGGCGCTGGTAACGAAGGACCAAGTCCTTGTCGAGTTTTGATCTGCTTTCTTCTTATTTTTCGATATACCTCGCAGTCAGTTTTTATTTGAATGCGATGCAAACACGTATGGGCGCTGAGATGTCCACTGTAGATAGTATCTTTCCCTTTTCCAAAAAATTGAGCAACCACTGTAATTGAACATGTCACGAAACCACGAAACCATGAAACTAGAATGTCGGTTCAGCTGTGAGCGTATAGTGTATTGCATTGTATTGTGATGATGCGTGGATTGTTGTATGTATTGTACAGAGAGGAGAAAGCAGAGACAGGTGGGATCGAGGAGGCGTTTACTTGGCCTTGGTGAAACGGTAATTGAAGCGCTTGCGGGTAAAAGAGAATTCACCAAGCTTGTGGCCAATCATTTCTTCAGTAATCATAACAGGCATGTAGTCCTTTCCGTTGTGCACGAGGAATTTGAGACCGACGAACGAAGGCAGAATGGTGCAGCTTCGGGCTGGACGTTCGATAAATAAACATAAACAAAGGCATGAGCAAATTGAATGAAATAATGACACTAATTGAGTATTACCCTGGGTGGCAATAGGCGTGCCGTTCTGAATGGCCTGACGAAGACCTGGGAAGGTAACGAAGAAAGGACCTTTCCAAGCCGAGCGTGGCATTTCTGTTATGGAATGAAGAAGGGAAAAGGATATCCGGGCAAGGGGTCCACCTGGAATCCAAAATTGCCCCCGCCCGCCTCCAGAATTGACAGCTTGCCTTCAGGCCAAGCCACGCAGCATGCAACACAAATGGTGGTATACCAGAAGGGGATTACAAGCCCACACCTTTTCCCAGCTCGTCCAGACTTCTTGTTTCATGCTCTACTTTTTTATTTTACGAACGAAATAAAAAGGAAGTAAACCAGCCAGCACTGGATACGTAACCATATCGCCAACTTGTCACTATAGGAAGTAAGAGACACTTTTTATCTTATCTCCCTATGGACGCAGGAACTGGCGCTGAATACCGGTGGACTCGTAGCCTTTGAACATCAGCTCAATAACGCTGCAGCGAAGACTCTAACCTTTCTTGACGCAGTGTAGCCAGATCATTGGGTTTTCCATGAGCTAATAAACTCCACCACGTCAAGAAAGCGTCTGTAAGTGAGAGCAGATATAGTCAATATAAGGGGAAGATATCGTACATATAAGAGAGCTGATCAAAATTGAGCAAACACCTCAGGGAAACTGCTATTCTATTGAGTGCGTGATCAACCAGTCGTGTGCGGCAAGCGGGATGGCATTAATATTCCATATCAAAAATCCTGCATGTACAAAGCAAATAAAAACTCGTTACCTTTCTACTAGTGGGATACCATTTCATTATGTGAACAAAGAGTTCGCCTTACGAAAGGTGCCACTTCACTCATTTACTCTACTTTGTTCACCCGCTCCCGAATCTGTGATCGTCCACGTCTTATCTGTACCTTTGTGAGAGAAACAGAAGTTGGAAAGAAAGAAAAAAAGGCATATATTACTACAAAATCAAAATTCGAAATGATAAAATATCGAAACTACTGCTACACAACCTTTTGGCCGATGCGGTTTCCGACACGGACCTAATACACTTTATATAAGCTACTTCCCCTGATACATTTCTTATTCACAAACTTACCAAGGATTCCAACATCCTCTCGGAGTTCTCGACCAGGTCTCGATCAAAAGTAAGGGTATCTTCTTGCCATAATACAACAATCGTTGATCCACCAAAGGCGAAGTAACCAAGCTCGTCCGTCCGCTTGAGGTACGCGCCCTTCTCAGCTGTCAACTTGATGGAGCCCACCATCATGGCGCCAATCAGCACCACTGCTACCTTGCCAAATTTGTCGCTGTCCATTGACACCACCGATCGCGTGTTTTCACCATACACATCCAGTGTGGTGCGAATCGCCATCGGATTCACTGTGTAGTATTGCCCTTCGATATGTTTGATGTCGCGAATGGTGCCGTCGACGGGCGAGTGGAACCGATGGTAGTCTTGGGGCGCAAGACGGAAAATGGCGAGTGCACCTCCGTAAAACTCGCTGGCCAGGATCTCGTCCCCGAGGAGCTTGCTCAGGCTAAATTCGTTGCCCTTGATCCACAGCCGTGTCGCGTCATTGATGGTCGGAAACGCAAGCATACGGCAATCAGCCGGGCTCACGACGACATTTTTATCGTCAGGGTACTCGCATGGACGGGCGTTGGGTTTGAGTTTGCGGTAGAAGAACTCGTTGAAGGTCTGGAAGCTCGACAGCGGTTCGAGCACTTCGCTCATATCGAGCTGGTGGAATTTGATGAATGGCTTAATATCACGCTTGGAATAAGGCGAGTCGTAACGTCGACCCTGTTTCAACGTCATGTTTGTCAAGAGGCGTTGGGCTACAATCATGTCAGTCTTTTGCATCCACATCCAGTCCGGTTTGGCTTTACCTGTCCTCGACTGGATGCCCGTCTTCATGCCTTTATAAATAAGCCGCATGCCCAGTCGCACATACACACTCATGCGCTCTTCGATGAGGTGACCCGAGTTGCGGTCTTGCACAATAATATTCGCGTTGTTGCTACCGATCTGGTATTTACCGTAACCCACCTTGCTCACGAGTTTCACGAACCATCTGCGAAGGACATGTCAATCCTGAGCATTCTTAGTCCTTTCCTCTAATTACCTTCGCTGAGCATAGGCTTCGGTCACAAAGTTGCCCATCAAGAAACGATCCACCGTTGTCCAGTCGTTTGCTGCACATGTAGCGACGTGCGTGACGATATCCATCTGGGCCCTTTTGGAAAGATTGGGCCGATGGCAAATAGGGCATTCGGCGAGGCGAATGACCTTTTCTTGGGAATGTTTCTCGTAAAAGGAAGGCTGTTCTGATGACGAGGATGGTGTCATATCGAAACTCTCGACGGGCTGGCCGTCTTCTGTATAATTAATCTGGCTCGAGCCATTGGTGTACTGCACGCCGGACGCTTCGCGAAGCAATTCTTCATTGTCAGCGTCTTCCGATGCGGCCGAAGAAGGGTCGTTGACAGTGAGATCATCCATATCGTCCGGGAGACTGTCATCAAACGACAGGTACTCCTCGTCCTCTTCGTCTTCCTCATCTTCCTCGTCCTCTTCGTCCTCTTCCTCGAGATCGTCATCGTCACCTGCATCGGTAAATTCGTCCTCGTTGCCATCGTCGGTCGACGCGGGCGAAGGGAGATCGAGCTCCGAAGCAGAACCATCTTGCATCATGTTCAACGGCACCGTCTCGGGCATCTTCTCGTCCGTGTTGAGCATGAAACACTCCAAGCTTTCGACGACCTCATCGATCGAGAGCGTGTCGGAATCCGGATTCTTGCCGTGCTGTGCCCAAAAGCCGTTCAGCGTGGCTTCGGTGATGGTGGAACCCAAACTTTCAAGCATGGAGTGGACCTCGAGCGTGGTAATATGACCATTGTCGGTGACGCCATACGTTTTGGCGAGGGAGACCCAGAAAAGTCTGCGAATCTCGGCGTAAGGCATAAACTTGGCCCGAAAGGTCAGGGTAGGGTGGTGGTCGTCCCACTTGCCGGTCTTGATCATCTGGAGGTCAATGGTGTGCATATCCATGTTGGCATCGATCACGTCGGTCGGAGACTCGGTGTCGACCTCCTTGCTGTCTGTCTGGCGAGAACGGTCAATGATGTCTTGCACAGACACCTCCTGATACGCAATGTA
The DNA here is from genome assembly GCA_000697355.1 of Syncephalastrum monosporum B8922. NCBI lineage: Eukaryota > Fungi > Mucoromycota > Mucoromycetes > Mucorales > Syncephalastraceae > Syncephalastrum > Syncephalastrum monosporum. The sequence goes on along the minus strand of JNEN01000836.1, from coordinate 84,480 downwards.
GTCGTTGTTTGATATTTTGTCCTTGTCATACACAGCAAACTTGAGCTTATAGTTGGCCTCGTTGTTGCGCACGTGGAAAAAAAGCTTCTCGTTCCAGACAGGGTTGAGGTTGTGACGTATGGCACGCGTGCGGAACGTGGAGGGGCCGTACGAGACAATGACAAAAGGGTCCATGTCGAAGCCCGTGCGGGTCACTAGAATCGTAGAGGATGAGCCGGGGTATAGCAAGTCGACGTTCCTACTTACTGTTTCTTTCAGGTGGGAGGTCATTGGCGTGTGATATTTCGAGAAAGGTGATACCAAGGACATCGGAGTGGAACTGAGCAATATGGCCTTTACGCTGGCGTCTGAATCTTTTCCTCATTCGACTGAATTTCTTGGTCTTTCTGGCGCCATTGGGATCGGCTGACGTCGCTGCTTTAGCTGACTTTCTGGTGCGGAAGCGTCGGCGCCGAACCCGTGCAGACGGTGCATCCGACGTCGAAGGAGACGAGCTCTCGTCCACAAGATCAGTTGAGGTCAGCGAACGGCCAGGGCGAGTATCGGCGAGGAAACCCCACAATGCCTTCATCCGCTCGTCACTGGTCACGTCATCCTGGCCTGCTAAACCGTATCTAAGCTCAATCTCGCCAAGACTTGCATCAGCCGCCGTCGTCGAATCAGGCGTCGTGCCGTTTGCGTTTTTCCGGCGGCGAAGGGTGAGACGTTTGTTGCGCATCGCAGGCTCTTGGAGTGGGTACCAACGCGCCTGAACGGAAAAACAAATTGAGCGATTTTTTTTTTTTTTACTTTTCACACACACACACATGCACTTCTACGCACGCGCAAAATGGCACATAATATTTCCTGTTTCACAAAAAATACCGCCTCCTCTTACCTCGCTGCTGTCATACGCGAATGAGCCATTTGTATTGGCAAAAAGAGCCTCTGCGGGGATGCGTATCTGGCTCACGAAAACAGACTTGAAGCGATCCTTGTTGCAGAGCGTGAGGACCAGGCCCTGTGACCAGAGCAAGCGTTGGCGTCTGCGGTGGGCACGGCCTGTATTGCCGGAGAGACGAATTTCAAAGGTATTGAGCCAGTCGGGGTCTTTCGAGGTATGAACAACTTCTGTGCGATGGCGCTGGCCAGCGCAGCTGACAATGACATAGGGATCAAAGCTGCCATGTTCCTACCATGCAGAAATAGAAGACGCAGCATATGCAGCATCATCCAGATAGACACATCAGTCAACGTGATCTCCCTGCAAGTCCTCGCCATGCGCCCGGTCCCCCTCTTCTTGCCCCTCCCCCCACAGCATCAAAGTTGCAGCATAAACCCATATCCGAATCCAGTATAGCGCGAAACGACCTCACCGAAACTCTAATTGCACCTGCAACCCACTTTTTGTGCTTATTTTACTCACCTCGTGTTTGCCGGCTAACTGACGCCCGCGCAGGACAGTCACCCGCAGGACCAACTTTGACAGGTCGATGAAGGATGGAAAAGAGTCTGCAGAGTCGAGCTCGATGCACGAGGTCTGGGTGGGCAGGCGCGATGGCTGGCCCGGATGAGCTTTGCTGCGAGCTGAAGTGGAATCGGACGAGCTGCGTCGAGGCAGCGGCCCCGGCTGCGGGTGAGGCGACGAGGATCGCCGCATGAGATGGAGCATGCGTCCTTTTGGCTTAGTGAAGAGCTTGCGGCGACTGGCGCGGCTGCTGCTGCTGGTCGAGCTGCTGTGCTTCAGCCCACTGTCGGACACGATGCTCTCATGGACAGTCGACGACTCAGTCGACAGGTGATCAGACATGGCCAAAGTCGTTTAACGGCTGTGTGCGTGTTTCTTTATCTTTATCTTTTTCTTGCGTGTTGTTTTGGGTCCTTTGTGTGTTTTGTGTTGAAAAGAGAGAATTTAAAGAGCGAGGGCGAGAGTGCAATGAAAAGGCAGAAAAGAATACAAAGTGAAAGAGCTCGTGAATGAGTTTGTGTGTGTGCGTGTGCGTGCAATGCTTGGTCCTTTTTTTTTTTTTTTTTTTGTGTGTTGGTTTTGTGCAACAGCTGCAGCTGTCTTTATCTGCGTTTCTCAACGCTCAATTTCGAAAGTCCGCCACGCACACACATTTGTAGAGGTGGAGAAGCTTGTTTGCTTGATTCGGTAAACCGAAGCACTCGTTTTACCATTTCATTCCAGGCTCCCTGGCCACTATCCTATGCTATTAAATTCTCTGTCTTCCCCAGCATGCCTTGGAATTGACATATTTTGGCAAACATAACTCTGCTGCAACGAAAACCCGAATGGGGTTGTTGCCCCCCTTTACATACATATCAGTCACGTTGTTCACGAGGTGTTGTATAGCCCGCCCCTCTCTCTCTGCTTTATCCTAAATACAGTATCCAGCCTAACCCAGCACTGTAGCGTTCGCTGTTCTATCATAATCGGGAATCTTCTCTTCTTGTCTAGTCAAAGTACCACTTCCCACACTCATCCTACGCACACGTAATAATGCTTTCATCTTTCCCCGTTAAACCCCCCCCCCCATCTGCAGTTTTGTCTATGGCCTATTTCGCTGCCCCGTATGAAGACTTTTCATGTTCTTTTGCATCATGACAAGTTTTCTGACAGGGCTTTCCCGGTCGGAATGCTCAAGTCTCCCGTCCAGGGATGACATGTGAAATAACATAGGGTTCTCGCCGCGCCCCTCAATAATGCACCTTGATGAGCTTGGTTAGTTGTCCTTGTTGACCGGCAGAAGAGGCTGGCCAAGTTATCATGTAATTTAGTGGGGTAGACTAACTAGCCTACGAAATTTCGTTTTGAGATCAGTTCTCGTGGACTACACTTCATTTTTATTCTACATACCAACGGTCAGCGTTGTGGTCGTTGATGCGCGCTCACGGCGCGCTGCCGCCGACTCATCTAAACTGAATGCACTTTTGAGTCACAGCGACACATTTCCCAGTTGCAAAACACTTACCGGTGGCCGTGGAGCAGACATTTGGCGCAAGGGCGATGTCTATGAGAGCTTTTTTCAGCGGTAATTCCAGCCACCGGCCGCCTAGGCTAGTTGGTCGCAAACGGGAAAGAAGGAGGAAGCGGAGAGGAAGCGGAAAGGAAGAAGAGCAAAGGAGAAGCGAAAAAGGAGCGGAACTGAAACGTGGGTTAATGTCTCGTAGTCAATACATAGACATGAATCTGTTTCACTTACTGGCAGAGGGAAAAAAAAACCTCTGATTTGAGGGGAGCGAGCGGAAAGAAGGCAGAGGCGCGAACAGGAGATAAGACAGGAGGAGAGGCGAAGAAGAAGACTGCAAGCTAAGTATACGTCAGCAGGAGGTTGATACTGTCCAAGACCATGTACTCTTGACGCGACAACTTACTTTCATGCACACCGGTGCAGTTGGGGGCGGGCGACCGGTGGCAGAGGGACTTGGGGGAAACGCAGTAGTCTATGTTGCGCTTATTAGTTTACACTTGTAATCAAAGTCCTTTACATGTACTTACCAGCGAAATGAGTCATGGTTGGCTGGTGTGCCTTCTGCACGTCTTGCTATCTGCTAAATATTTATATCAAATGGTTTAATTGCTATTTCATCATTTTCATGGGAATGAGATCTGGCGATTGTGCAGGCCAGTCTATCTTGACAATCGCATGCTCTTCCAGACATTTTTTGGCGCGTTGCTGCGGTGGATTGGTGCTCCATTTTCCATCAAGAGGAAACCGGGACAGCTGTTCAAGAAATGCTTCAGTGGTCCTTCGTAGATCTGGCTAACGAAGTCCCCCGCAGTGTCCTTGGTCAGGCGACCTTCTTTCTTCAAAGACGCCGAGTTCCGTCTTCTTGCCGTATCCTCTGATGCCGTCTTTGTCACCCGTATGATATCTCTGAGCTATTGCTCGAAGGCTTGCTGCTGCAACTGACATGCCCGTTCATAGATAACTTCAGCCGTATTTGTGTTCGTCTGCATTGCTCTTGATGTTTTCTTTTCAAGGGAAAGTGACTTTGGCTTAAGGTTGAGGTCGATCAGTTTCTGTATCGCTTTTTTCGTGCGCGCCATGATCTGACAGATTGCAGTCGAGAAAAAAAAAGACAACAGACACGAGTACAGAAGAAAGTGAAGAAGAGATCAACGTGGGAGAAAGTAAAATTCATTGCTAAACAGGTACAGTGACTGAAACGTCAACATCTAATGTAAGCTATGTTACCGGTCTTAAATCAGTTTCAGACAGGTTTTTGTGTCAATACAAAGTATCGCTATCCCCTTTTACCGCAGCAGAATTCTACATTTTCAGATCTCATCCAGACCTGCAGAAAAAAAAAAGAATAGTAGTCAAATTATAAAGCAACCATTTCTCAATGGTAGCAAAAAGAGACCGCTGTCAAACAAGATGTTGGCTGCATATTCATCTTAAAAAAAGGAACAGAGGTAGTAAAGTATACGAGCCGATAGCACGACGCCGAAATCATTGCCTGGCTGCGTAAGATTCACCTGCAGGGTTAAGCTACTCACAGAGCATATTATTATATACACGGCGAATAAACACCCTTCACTTCGTCCAAGAGTGACACTTCGATTGCGCTTCGGGTGTGAGTGAGTCCCTTCGCTTGCAGCTACCGCCAGCTCCACCAGCATATGCCGATGACATGATGGTTTTTCTCCAAACACTAGCTGAAGTTACTGTCCTGTTTGACCTGTCGGTCACGCACGTCCGAGTATCGCATGCCTGGTTTAACCCGCGAAAATCTGTTGTCGTTGCGACGAATGGCACCGTCCGTCCAACTTGGCGGCAAGCCCTCAGCAGATACGAGTTCCAAACATGGCACGATCGCCGGAGTACCACAGCTGCTACATACTTTGGCTTCCCACTTGCGACCACGACCTCATAGCTCTCGGGCCTTTTGCTCTCCAATTTTGCTACGTATACCCAGATCCTCACCATTCGCGGTTTATCCTTGCAACTGCGATGGATGTTGCCTTTCCTGACCACATCTCCTCTTCCCTTTGCTTTTTGTCTCACTCATTTTTTTTCTCGTTCCCCGGTCTACCTTTTTTTCTTTGTTCTCTCGGGAGTCCTTTTATATCGTGGATAGGGAGATGAGTAGCGTATTCAATCACAGGGTTATGGCTGAAGGCATGATTAAGAAATGGTCATATAGACAATACGATTTCCCTCCATCTCTCTGGTACTGGAATCTAGACCGGGACAGCAGGTAGACGAAGTGAGCTAGTCAGCCAGGCTGCATCTCGTCCCTGCAGGCCCGATACAGGAAAAAAAAAGGGAAGAAAATTGTCTGACATGTAGCCAATGGTCTATACAGAGTTTATATAACTTTTTTGATATGCACGGTAAGAAAAGAAAGAGAGGGCGTGTCTACTGCTGGGACTGGGGTTGGGACTGGGATTGGGGCTGTTCTGAGGCCGCGACCGGTGCTGAAGAAGACGACGGGGACGAAGACGAAGACGAAGACGAAGGATTAGAAGGCTCGCTCTGCTTAGGAGGGCGTGCCCATTCTTTGGGGAAGGTGAGCTTCTTCTTGGGTTCACGCAGCTTCAAGGGGATGTCTGCGAACGTATCCTTTGTGTCCTATTCCACCCCAAACCAAACAAAGTTAATCACCCCGTCCATCCAGCTCGTTCTCGCTTTTCATGGTAGCCCATGCATTTCTTTACCTTTGCCTCTGCCAGAAGACGGTCGAGGGTGTCGCTGACAAACTTCTTGTTCTGATTCCGGTAAGGGAACTTTTCGCTGGAGAGCACGAGCTCTTGTGTATCGACGTTGTACCGTGGACCAGCAAGCAGGAGGAACTTGTGTCGTTGCGCGTCGGTGAGGTTAAGTTTGTTCACGTCGACGGACAGGACGGACTTGCGCTCGACCGGGTGCCCTTCACCCAGGTAATTGTGTGCTTTGAACTTGAGGATCTGATCGTCCTTGGGCGGAACAAACTCTTTCTTGAACGCTGAAAGAAACAAACACCCCATCAGCCTACTGTCTAAATCACATGCACACAAGCAGTACGACTTACCGCTCAACTTGGGCAGCTCAAACTCGGTCTTGCGAAGGTACTGGCGGACGGTGCGAATGTTTTCAAAGAGCTCGTGACCGACCGCGGTCTGGTCATCGAACTGGAAACGTTCCATGTGCTCGACATCGAATTTCTTCTCTGGCTTGCGGCCACGACCGCGGCCAATCTGGGAGACGGGTGAGCTGGAGAAGCTGCGCACAGCCGAACGACCGAAGCGATGCATCGTATATAGAAAAAAATATATATAAGTCTCTGTCGAAAGGGACGAACGGGGTCCGAGGCGAATGGCAATCAGCAAAAAATAAAAGCAAGTCACTCTGTCCCTTGTACCCCTCTCATCAATAAGCTGTCAAAAATTGGGAAATCTCTCGTCTCTGTCATTTATTGACTTCCCCAAATAGTGTCTTTCTCGAATGGGCACACGGTCTATAAGATGAAGATATCCAGCAAACCGGACACCAGCTGTGCAATGTAAGTCGTTCTTTGAAATAGAAGTTGGGGCAAACCATGGTAAATACACTTGGAGGTCCAGCAGACACTTTGTTACGGAAGCTCATGCACAGTAAAAAAAATAAAATAACATAAAGACTACGCATATGCATAAACGATATCCAGCATACTTTTTGTATATAGGCTCTCTTTATGTATACAAAAATGCATTCCTGTTTAGAGTTCTGTCTACATTTTTGATGTATATGTGTATATGCGTGTGCGTGCGTGGCATCCGTATTTGCGACCTGCGTCTATATGTCCGCGTACGCATGCCTGTGTATATGGAGTGACAATCGATGAATCTATCGGATCTAGACAGGAGCAGGATCGTAAGGTGGAAGCATTTTAAGCGGATGAGGGACTAGCGCACCAGAAACATCGCCCCACCATTCAACTGTGCGATGGCGGTACCATTCAACTGGATTTTTTTTTTTTTGTTAGTACTCATGGATACGGCTCCCTGAGAAAGCGTGACTTACTCGTTTTCCTCAATCCTTCTTCAAAGCCCATCTGAGGTTTCCAGCCCAGGCTTTCCAGCTTGGAACAGTCCACTGCATAGCGCTTGTCATTAAACGCCCTGTCAGTCACGAACTCAATATGTTTCTCCTTGTCATAACCAAAGATATCAATGAGACGCTCGGCAAACTCAAGGTTCGAGATCTCAAAATCGGATCCAATGTTATAAGTCTCGCCCACCTGGCCGCGATGGAAAATGGTATCCAGCGCATTGGCCACGTCGGCGGCATACAAGTACTTTCGTGAGTTGTGTCCGTTACCATGGATATAGCTAATTGAACTGATGAGCAACTTCTCTTTTGCGTCCTTGGACTTTTTTTTGTGGTTTTGTTTTCCTTACCATTTGCCTTTACGGAGTAAGCTGCAGACGAATTTAGAGGTAATCTTCTCAGGGTATTGGTAAGGGCCATAGACGTTATTTGAGCGGGTGATCATGATGGGGAGGTGGAACGAATGATGGTACGCTTTGACCAGACATTCGGCGGCGGCTTTGGTGGCTGAATAGGGATTTGTGGGGGCTAGGATGGTGTCCTCGGCACAGTCAGGCTTTTTTTTTTTTTTTTACAAGGCAGAGATGAGTATATGTGGACAGCATAGAAGCACTGAAGCAGCACCATTTCCTCTCCACTTACTCGGCTAACGACCTCGCCGTAGACTTCGTCAGTGCTGACATGAATGAAGCGCTTGACGCGATGCACCTTGGCAGCCTCAAGCATCACATGCGTACCCATGACGTTGTTCCTAGATGGTCATATGAGCCGGTCTTTATTTTGAACTGACATGAGGGCATATTTGATCTGCTTACTTTGTAAACTCAAACGAGTCCCCAAAGGAATTGTCGACATGTGTTTGGGCTGCCAAATGGAAAATGACATCAATCTTCTTTTCCTTGAGCACGAATGCCATAAAGTCCGAAGATGTGATGTCGCCCTACCAGCATAAATGTTGATTATAGTTAGTTCCATTAAAGTTTCTGGACACCATAACCCAATCAAGTCTCGTCAATTAGCCTACCTTGATAAATGTGTAATTGGGGAAATCTGACAGCATTTTGAGGTTTTGGATTGTTCCACAGTAATCGAGTTTGTCGACTACATAGATATGATACTCTGGATAAAGCACGACCATTTTGCGAACGAGGAAACTCCCGCTTTTTAAAATAAAAAAAAAAAAGAGTTAAAGTAAGTTTCAATGGGTCTCGGTCGTATGAGCCAAGACTGCGTACATGAAGCCTGCACCACCGGTGATAAGGATACTCTTGATATTTTGTAGATCGGAAGGCAGATCGGGTAGGCGAGAGCCAATGTCGGAGCGGTCAAAGTCGCTGATGGTCTTGACAAGCTGGGAATGACGGTCGAGGTCAGCTTCATCTTGCTGTGCTGCCCGATGGGTGGGTTTCGGTGATGGAGGCAGCATCGCAAGAGTGGGAGAAGCCAGTGGAAAGCAAATGGAAAGGGAAAAAGGTGGAAAGAGGGTGGTGACGAAGGTTTGGAGGGAGAGAGGGAGAGGGAGACACAGAGAAAGAAACGGGAGGCAATGAGCCTTAAAATTTAGCGTAGTCGTCAACCAAAAGAGGCTAGTGCGAAACTTAGGTAAGCCATCGTGGAACTCAATCATCTGCTGCCGCCCTTGACACCTCTTGTTCACCCGGAGCAACGTTTACTATCATTGGTCGCTATGAGTACGTAAGCAAGCTGTTATGACGCCGATTCATCCGGTTTGCTATACGGGGAAGCATGAATGGAAATTCTGTCAATTTCGTTGCCGGGTGATACTGCCACGCAATTCTCCGGATCGCCCGCGGCAATCCCGGAACGCAGTATACGTAAAATAGCCCACAAGACGCAATTGGATAGACTTTGGAAAGAAAAGAAAACAAAAAGCAAAACAAACATAGAGCTGTTTGTATTGTATGACGAGCATTAGGGTGGAAGTCTATGATGAGTCATGTCTAGATAAAGAAGAAAAAAGGGAAAAGAGGGAAGGGAGAAGAGTGTGGAGGTCTCCCAAATGAAAAACTGTATGCAGGTCTATACATGCGCCGATTAATCGCTGTCCGTATCAGGCTCACGCTCGCCGCCCTCAATGAGCCATTTGAGCTGGCGTGCACGACGACGCGCTTCTTGATCCTTGAGCTGAGCACGGGTCTTCTTCTTCTTCTTGCTGATTCTTGCCTTGACCTTTTCTTCGTCGACCTGCACTTCATCCTCGACGGCTGACTTGCCATCACGGCTCAGCTTGCCGCCCTCCAAATGCCAGGACTCGGGGCACAGCGCGGTCGTGAACTCGCTCGAGTGAGAAATCATGACGACGGCACCGTCCCAGCTCTTGATGGCGTTTGCCAGACCGCCCAGGGCATCGCGATCCAAGAAGTTAGTAGGCTCGTCCAGAACCAGCATGTGCGAGTTGTTCCACATGGCCGCGGCAATGACCACCTTGACCTTCTGGCCACCACTGAGCTCACCGAGCTTGCTGTACTGGGCAATTTCAGGGTCCAGGCCAATGTCTAAAAAGTTGTGCATGCATGAGTATGGGCGCTGTAACGCAAGTCGCCACGTGGCGGAGAAAGTGATTTACCTGTGAAATGCTTGCGGATGTCACCCGCTGTCAGCTCGCGGTACATGAGACCTTCGCGCGACGCCTCCTTGTCGTCGAACTGCTGCACCAGCTTTTGGAAACCGAGCTCCAGAAGCTTCTCACGCGGGATCCAGCTGTTGTATCTGTGTCTCAGGTTGCGCCACTTGATCTCATACTGGAAGGTCTTCTTGAGCTTAGCACGACCCAAGATGCTCTCCACCTGGCGAGGCGGGGTGCCGTCCACGGCAATGGGGGTGTCCATCTGCTTGAGCTCATCCTCGGTCCACTGGCGTGTATCCTTCATAGAGACTTCCTTGTCCTCGCCAGTCTCGTAACGCCAGCGCAGGTATTCCATCGGGGTTTTCTCGAGATGCTGCTCCAAATGGTGGAAAGCGTGCTGGGCGACGTAGCCAATGCGAAGCGCAGGGTGACGCCATACGACACCTGTCTGCGGCACCAGTTCACCTGTCAAAAGCTTGATCATGGTGGATTTACCAGCACCGTTGGGGCCGACCACGGAAACGCGCGATGAGAGCGAAAGCGATACATTGGCATCGACGAGCGAGGGTTTGGGCGCACCGGGGTACGTGAAGGTACAGTCGGTCATTTTGAGGATGGCTTTCGTGTTGCTGCGCACGCCCTGAAGGATCGAGGGCTTGGGGAAGGTGAAGCTGACTTGAGATGACTCGAGGGTATAGTAGTTTTTGGCCTCGGGGTAGACAGCCACGAATCTAGGGTGAGAAAAGAAAAGAAGTCAGTCTATCGAACACGGCGCAGCTTGTTCAAATCCTGATCACTTACTGGGAGAGATTACCGGGGTATAGGCGCAGCTTCTTCTTTTCGTAGTGGAGAATGTGGGTGCAGACAGCATCAAGGAAGCCCGAGTCGTGGGACACGATCAGGCAAGTCACATCCTTTTGGCTCACCAGGTACTCTTGCAGCCACTGAACGTTCTGAACATCCAAATGGTTGGTCGGTTCGTCCAGCAACAGAATATCCGCCTTGGAAAGCATGGCGCGTGCAAGTTCGAGCTTCATCTTCCAACCGCCAGAAAGATGTTCGACGGCCACGGCAAGTCGTGCATCATCGAAACCGACGTCTTGGAGACCCTTCTTGATGGTCTCGCGGTCGAGCGACTTGAGATGTTTGTCCTCGCTGATATAGTCGAGCACCTTGAGGGAAGTGTCCGCACCCTGGGCAGCATAATCGACAAAGGCAGTCTTAACTTCGTCTTGCGAGGGGAACTCTTCCACCTTGCCTTGGTGGATGGAGCGCATCAGCGTGGATTTACCAGCACCGTTGGGACCGCAGAGACCATAGCGTTGACCACGGTGAAGCTTGAGCTTGGTGTGGTTCAGGAGAAGGCGGGTGCCGTACGCGAGAGAGAAATCATCGATGCGGCACAGCTCCTCGCCCTCTTGTTCATCAAAGGCAGCATCGACATCACCGCCGGATTCCTTGTAGAGTTTGAGGTAGTGGTCATAGATAGCCGTACAGACACCGGGAACATCGCGAGGGTGGAGGACCGCACCAAGGTAGGTGCCGGTTACTTGCTTCCATATCTCTTCCAGGAACATCTCTTGGCGGATCCAGTCGGCGACGATGACGCCCGTGTACGAGATAAAGGGGATCAGGAACGAGTCGAGGAAACCCTGCACCTTGGTAGCCTGGGCTTTGACGAATTGGGTGGCTTCCTCCGGAGTAACGGCGAGACCAGCACCGGTGGGCTTTTCGCCTTCCTTGACGCTACCGCCAGCAGCAATGAGGGTTTGCTTAGCGCGGCCGGCCAATTCACGGATCTCGGGGAAGGCGGCACCCTCGGCCTGGTGATCGACGCCGGGGTAGAGCTGGGGCAAGAACTGGGCGGCGGTGCGCGGGTCGCGGACGAGCTTGCAGAGGTTGTCGATGATCATGACGGTCTGGCGAATGACAAGCGTCGAGCGCTCGTTGAGGGCGCGAGTCAGGAGAGGGACGACGATGGCCAGGGTGGGGCCGTTGACCTCGGCGACGAAGGTGGTGGCGGCGAGCTTCTCGATGGTCTGGGGGACACGGGTGGGGTCGCCCATGCAGCGAACCAGGTCCTTCAGATGCTTCTCGATGTCGGGGTTGCCGCCCACAGCACAGACCTCCATCATGGTCTTCTGGGCGGAGGTGGCGACCTCGTTCTTGGTGTCGGACAGGCAGTTGGAGACAGCTGGGATGATCTCAGGCAGACTCTCGCCAATCTGCTCGGGGGCCTTGTCGGTGAAGAGACGCAGCAGCTTGAGCGCACCCAGCTTGGTCTGCCACTTCTTGCCCATGCCGCCCATCGCCTCGAAAAGCACGGGCAGGAGCGACTGGCAGGCCTCGGCGGGCATGCCCTTCACGACGGCTTCGGCAGCCATCTGGGCCGCCTCCTGCACGACGGCGCCCTTATCAGCGTACAGGTCCAGGAACAGGCCGAGGTAGGTCAGCAGCACCGGCTCACCCTCATGCCCAAGCACATCACCTAGCGCAGCGAACCCAATCAGGCCGCCCTCCCGCTCGAGGCCCGACTTCTTGTTGCGTGCGGCCGCACTCAGGTGATCGAGGATCTTGTGGTGCTTCAGGAGAATGATGCCACCCTCCTTGACGAGCTTCGCAAGATTGCGGGCTGCCTGGTCGCACTCTTCGCTCGTCGGCGCTGTGTTGATCTGCTTCAAGAGATCGGCGATCTGTGACCCTACGTCGTTGGTTGGGACAGCCATAAAGGAGAGGGGAAAGAAGAGTAAAGTATTGAGGGGGTTGTCTCTGTCGTCTCTTTTTTTTTTTTTCTTTTCTGCATCGATAAAAAAAGTGACTCCGCCACCATTCATTTATTGAACGGATCCAATCGCATTGAAGCTCTCGGCACACATTCATCCCTTTTGCCACATCCAACGTTTTTGTTTATGTCTGAACCTTCTTTTTACTGTCCCTTGGTTGCTATTTTAATATCCATCGGTAGCACTTGATGACATGCCAATGCTCATGAACCCGTCCCCTTTTTCCCATCAGAAACAGACACCATAGAAAGCAGGTGTGGCTTTTCGATGCCATCTCCTAATGGGTGCCAAGATGCAGCCTGTGACACCACCATGAATGTCCCTCTGTGTGTGTGTGTGTGTGTGTGTGTCTGATACAGGCAAATAAAAGGCCATAGATAATACCATCGGTGTGAAAAAAAAGCACGCCTTCTGTAATTGCCCTGGGGTGGCAATAGTGCGCCCTCGACCCATTTGCTATGACAAGGGATTGAACCTGTCGTATATGGAACAGATAATCCCATGCGCAATTTTAGCTGTCTTTTCCTTTTGCTTTCTCGCTTGTACCATGAGTCTATTGTAAGCAGCGCCCATATCCCACCACTATATATGATCGCTCATGCATACGTAAAGAACAGGCTTCAAAAAGAATTTGAACAGGGCGGGTACAACCGTAAGTTCATATCAGTTGCACTGTCAAGCGTACCATGCTTATAGATAAGGTTATACGATGGTGTGCGTAGTTCATGCAGCGCACTGGTATCGTCGATCGGACGGTGGACCGTGAGTTCGACGATGAATATGAGCGCTTCAAACTGTATGTGTGATTTCGAACCGGTAGTGCACTGTCTGACTCATGAGGTCTCAAACGCTAGATTGGAAAAGAAAGTGGAGAAACTTACAAAGGAAGCCAAAGGATATCTGGATTCCTTGCGAGGTAATGTCAGATCAACCCTTGGGTGGTTACCATAACTACAACTATTCCAACTATGCCAACTATTCCTGTAGCCATGACCACTGCACAGTATCGTATCACACGAATACTCCATCACTTTTACGACGACGCGACACCGATGGAACCGTGCGGTCAACAATACAAAAAGACCATTGAAAAGCTGGACCAAGAATTACGCACTGAGATGGTAAGACGATACGCGGCATAGTTGGGTAAAGGGTGCTTATCAGAGTGTGATACACGTAAAGGATACTTCCTTTCGCAAGACCGTGCTGGAGCCACTCGCAAGGTTCTGCTCGTATTTGCCTGCAGTGAACGAGGCGATACAACGACGCAAGAAAATGGCACTCGACTATGATTCCCAGCGGGCCAAGGTGCGCAAGCTGATTGACAAGCCGAGTGAAGACCCCCAAAGACTCCCCTTGGCCGAGCAAGAAGCGAATTTGGCCCGGGAGCATTACGAAAACCTGAACGCGATTCTCATCGAAGATCTGCCCAAACTGATGGAGCTCCGGGTGCCCTATATCGATCCATGCTTTGAAGCACTCGTCAAGGCCCAGCTCGAGTTTTCAAAGCGAAGTTATGAAGCGCTGGATGTTATTGAGTTTCCTCCTGAAAGAGAGAGCCATGTTGACGACGTGTTGAACTCAATGCGGCAGCTGCAAATAGCGAATAAAATATGACACCGCAGAGCGTCGGTCTTTTCCCCCGTTTTCCGCATTACATTGCAATCCAATTGTGAGAAACTGCCCTCGGCCTTTCTTCGTTTCTTTAATGTGCATTCTCTTTTGGAAAGTCAACGACCACCCGCGGTATCGTTTGTAAGTCTTGTTTATGCTTGCTCTACTCGAGTCCTTATCCACCGTACAAGTGTCTTTGCCGGCAATCGAGACGAATTCTTGGATCGACCCACCGCGCCTGCCCACTTTTGGCCGGAAGCACCCGAAGTCTTGGCTGGCACCGATCTCGAAGAATCAGCGACACCCGGCCACAACGGCACCTGGCTTGGCATAACACGGTCAGGGCGTTTTTCCGCGCTCACCAACTACAGAGAACAGAAGTATCTCGGTCGACGTTCACGTGGTATCCTCGTCCGTGATTTTCTCCTGGACAACACCGTTTCTCCCAAAGACTACATGGAACGCCTTGAACCGGAAAGCCAGCATTTCGGCGGCTTTAGCTTGCTGTGCATTGACCTCAGTGATCCCCAGGGCGACGGCTACTATTACTGTAATCGGGATGATACACCCATCACGAAGCTTGACAAAGGCCAGATCTATGGTAAACCTCTTCTTTTTTCTAATTTAGTTAGGGTTACGTTCTCACGTTGTAAAGGTCTTTCAAATACGGTGCTCACCAAACCTTGGGAGAAGGTGACGCGCGGCAAGTCACTTTTGGACAAAATATTGCATGACCACCAAGAGCGTAATGGCACAGAAGAGGACCTTGTCGAAGATCTGTTTGCGATGCTTGGGTAAATATTATGCCGCCTCATCTCCTGTCTATATGGTATATATCGAGACTGACATACACACATGCCAAGTCTTACGAGTGAGTTTACCGACACAACTGATGTCGAGAAGATACTGGAAGAATCAAAAGAACGCATCTGCTTGCCCAAGTTTACCCTTTACACCGGACCGTATGCAACGCGGACCAGCACTGTCGTCCTTGTCGGTCATGATGGTCACGTCACTTTTGTTGAACGCGATCGCTTCCGTACATCCGAGTCGCCCGAAAGATTTACGCCGTTGACATATACCAAAGGCGAAGGCCGAACGTTCCATTTTGATATTGACCTCTCCTCCACTCACACCTAAAGGTAAATCAACCGAAGTAGCTTCCCCACCCTTATCTTTTTCTAGTTTCGCAATTGTTACGTACTCTGTAGAATTAATGACGACTGTACTATATTCTATTCTTCCATTGTTCGTCCGATGACTCATGGCACAAGTTCATGTGTGCGACATTTAGACAGGAGAACAAGACGAGAAACATCCAGCGGTGAAAAGGCATTGCATATACAAATGCTTATTTCGGGGCTGCCGTGCAATCTGGGTTATATATTGGAAAGGATAGCACCAGACCCCTTTAAATCACAGGGCGTCTGGATAGGCGAATTGACTGAGTGGTCGATGCCATGGGCGTCCCATTTTTTGTGTCCCAAACAGCCTTTAGATATTTAAGTCTCACGGCAGGTAGCATTATAATCAAAGGCAAATGGAGGAGGGGGGCTAGCAAGACTTCTATGATTATATATGCCCTTTTCTGATAAGCGGGGAAGTCTGTACAATCGATGTAGGCAGTCGTACAAGCGATCCAGGTGTAAGAGAAGTATGATATGAAGTGAAATCAAAAGAATGCATTCTAAGAGTGCACTTGTCCTATTAAGTGAGCTATGATCACTGCTGTTTATCATTCTTGTATATTCTATATCTTTCTTGTTCGAGTCGGGTGAGCATTATTCTACTGTATCACCCTTTGACCAAGATCGAGTGTCGCATTTTCTGTAACAGCGTCAAATACAGATGATCATCCAGTTTAACTGTACTTAAGGCACTAGGATCAGGCATTTTCTTGAACATATGGCTACTATAGCTTTATATTTCTACATGCTCGCTCCATTTTATCTCTATCAAGTTGCTCGCTTGCGGTTAGTTCGTCTCTTTGCTTGGTGTCAGATACCATCCCAGGTGTATCAATGATAACTATTTTTGATGATTAGGTGTTCCGAGGTACACAGTAACCAGGGCTACCACGTTTAATTATAAAGTGTATCTCGATAGCTATACAGCTAAAAAAAATATTTGAGATTATAGCGGTATTGGTAAGAAAGGTGCTTATCACTTTGAGGCATCCTGTGATAGCAGATGCATGGTTTTTGACAGGACGTATGCGGAGAAACGTAGTGCTTGACACGAAATGCCAGCCATCTATAATAAGTAATTCGTCATTGGACCATTTTGACAGCGAGATCCGCCCAGCTCCAATAAGAATGCGTGTCTGTCATGATTCAGATTGTGTGGGCCCCACGCGCCGAAAGATCGATCTTCTTTAACACCTCCCCGCTCTCCTTTTGCACCTCACTTCTTCACCATGCTTGTCAAATCCTTGGCAGCTCGCCTGGGCCGTCCATTGACGAGTGCCGCTGTCCGCTCTGCTCCTGCCTATCGCATGTTACACGTCTCGGCTCTAGTGGCCCGCCGGGGCGGATTCTTGCCCGTCAACCCCACTCCCTCTGTTGAAGAGGCGGTTACTAACATCCTTCATAATACGCCCCAGCCTCAGCCTACACACAACGGCGGTCGTCATATCTTGAGCTGCCTCGCCCACAATGAGCCTGGTGTGATTAGCCGCGTCTCGGGCATCTTGCAATCCCGCGGCTTCAACATTGAGTCCCTTGTGGCAGCCCACACAGAACTGCCTGGTCTCTCTCGTATGACCGTTGTGCTGAACGGTGAAGGCCGTCAGATTGAGCAGGCAAAACGCCAGCTGGAGGATGTGGTACGTATCAACAAAAAGAATTGGAGAAGGACAAGGACACTGATCTGGGTCATACAGGTACCCATGTGGGCTGTTTTGGACTACAGCAACACGAAGCTCGTTGAACGTGAGTTGCTCCTGCTCCGCGTCTCCATTCTTGGACCCGAGGCCCAAACTGTCGATGCTGAGGACGAGGAGGATGTGCCTGAGGTAGAGTAAAGCATAGAGCCTAGGACCATAAGACTGAGGCGAGACGCTGACCAACGACACTGTTGCTAGCACAACGTTGCCTGGGCATCGCAAAAGCTCCGGGAGACTTCCGCCCCCCTCCGTGCACTCACTGAGCTGACCCGCCTGTTTGAAGGTCGTTTGCTCGATGTCTCCTCGGACTCGGTGATCATCGAACTCTGCGCCAAGCCTGGCCGTATCACTTCCTTCATCAAGCTTTGCCGTCCCTTTGGCATTTTGGAAGCTTCCCGAACGGGTAATATTCGAACCCTTGCTTTTTCGTTTTGGACTTAAAGACTGACGCGTGCATTGATTTGCCATTACTAGGTGTCATGGCCTTGCCGCGTTCGCCTGTTCAGGATGCGCCAGGTGAGGGTGAAGACGAGGAAGAGGAAAGCGAGAGCGTCGACGCCAGCCAGTTGCCTCCGGGTTAAACCACGTCCTCCCCAAAAAGCTTTCCGTTTCCCCTCTTCGTATGTGCATAGTTGTAGATGTCGTTCGTGTTTGCGTGTTTTACTTCTTTTTAATGATCTATAAAAAGAAAAAGAGAAAAAAAATAGGCAAAAACTGTCTAGTTGTTCTTTTTCAGGGTCTCCTCCACGCCGGGCTAAACGTAGAGAGATGAAGTATGAGCGTGATGTTTGTATAGTAACATATGCCTACTTACGTTGGACCGAGTAGAGTACATGCTCTCGACGTTCTTCTTCACGCTTTCAAACTTGTCTTGGGCAGTCTCGCCATCTTTGGCTTGGAACTGGCTCAAGAGCTTGGCTTTGTTTTCGTCGACTGCGCCTTGGAACTGAGCAACGGCGTCGTCGATCTGCTTGCGGACGTCAGCAACAGAGTCGTTGACAGACTTGTGGGCGGCTTGGAGTTGAGGGTATTGGCTTTCGAACTTTTCGTACTGAACAGCAACGTTGTGCGTCGTCTTGGGAAGCAGGTAGTAGGAGGTGGCGACGGCCAGTGCAGTCGAGGTCGCGAATCGGATAATGATGTTGCCTAGTGTGCTTTGTGAGGTCGCGTGGTATTGTCATATTTGATATACACGTACGGTTACGGGCAATAATGGTACCGGCCAGAGCAGCCACACCGACATACAATCCGTTGGGGAGAATGTCCTCATCCTTGTCTACCGTCTGTTGAACAGTGTCTACAAGCAACTCAGTAAGTGCCGCTTTGGCTTTTAGAATGAATAAAAAAAAATACTTACTCTTCACGTCCTGCTCGAATTTTTGCCACTGATCACGAAGAGAATTGACATGTGTCTATCCATGAAAGACAGCGTCAGCATATTTAACATATGACAGATATACTATCAACCGACCTTTCCCTCCTCGACTCGCTCGTTGGCATACTTTTGCGCGTAGGCGACGTGCTCCTCGAGTTTCGTAGGCGATTCAACAATGACAACTTCGGGTTGCGGCTCATCGTAGATGCTCAACTTCAAAATGTACGTGCTCGTGTCAGGCTTTCAATCCAATCACCACTGTGTTGTTGTTACCTTGGACTTCTTTTTCTCGTCAGCGTAGACGGTCGGTTGAGAGAGGGTGGTAGCGGCCGTGACCCCTGCAGCGCCGAATGCAGCCGTCGCCAGCTGTTATATTTTATATAGGTTTATAGGTTTATAGGTTAATCGAACTGACGACCTTGTATTTAGTGTGATTGTTATGGTTCACTTGCCGATCTTTTCGCGATGGAAGAGAACATGGTGAGGATAAATGAGTGGGCTAAAAGAGAGAAGGGAGAATAAGAAGTTGTAGTATTGAATGTGGTCGGTCTGTTCGTATGATTCTCAGTCACGCATTTCCAACAATTTTGTTGTTTGCAGGGCTCTCGTTTGCAGAAGTCGTCATCTCTTTCTCATTTTGAAATGCATATCATATGACACATGTACACGCATACACCTTTCACTTTTCCTTCATATCATGAGTGATACTAATTTACAGCTCTGATGTCTGTGCTGAGATAGCTCGACAGGTATACGCATCCAATAAAGACCAGCGCGCACACGCATATGCCGGCTGGAACATGTGAATCTATATTTAATTCGCGTTATGTGGTTTGATCTATACGTAGAACCATAGTACTTTGCATCCATGCACCCAAGTAAAAATAGTCGCAACTGGTTAACGGCTGTTTCACCATCACTCGTAGTTTAAGAGGGAGGAGTTTAGACTTTTTATCTTTCACCCCTTATCCCCTTGATTTCCAGGGATCGTCTGCACTGTGAAGAAGAGATATCATCCTCCTTCTGCCTAACGACTCTACAGTCACCGAAGCAATCAAAGCAACGTACGCGCTCATGGCATAACAACGGGTGGGAGAGAGAGTTTGGTCTTCTAATTGTGAAAATTTATGTTGAGGCGATAGGTAAAAAATGAATATCCCCCCTTTCGGCACCAAATGAAGTGGAGGACATTGGATGCAATTCATTACTGCATTTCGCTGTTGTGCAAACTAGGCCTCCTAATTCGTCTACCCTCCTTTCCCCCATTTGAATAAAACCAGCCCTATCTGCTAGTCGTTTGAACTTGTTCTCTATCTGCCAACCTTCTTGTCCATCTAATTTCATCTTACTTCTTCTATATGTACTCCAATACTACTGCTTTTACTACTACTACTCGCTCCACGCACACCTACTCGATACTATGTGTCATACTCCTCATCCTTCTTTGGGCCAGTCAGAGCTCAGCAGCAACTTTATCACTACGCGACGATGCGCAACAGCAAGGTATGTAACCAAAAGATCAAAAGTAGGTCGGTGGCGTTCAGGACTGACGTTGGATTACCCCCGGACATGAACAGACACAACAACCGAGAACCAGAGCTTAACTTTGACGAGCAATAACGCGCACGCTTCAACATACTATGGCAGTCAATCGCCCAGCCAATCGTACTCGTCCAATGAATCTGCCAGCGCTGCCTCGTCTTCGACTCAGCCCTCCTCTGCTTCCAAATATGTTGCTGACGACGCCATCCCGTTAACAAATAGCATGAATAACACGGACCCTAGCCCCAGCCCTGACCCTAACAACGTGAATGCTCGCTGCGGCGATCGTGGCAACACAGATACCATCTGCTCGCCTGAACCGAGTCAGAGCTGGGAAAACGGCTCCTGGCATCAAATACAATGGAATCCAAGGCAAGTTTGACTCCGTATGCAGGGAACTCAACCGTGCTGACTTGTACTCATGTTGTACAGCTATCCTTCCTACGTACAAGCGGTAAGTGATAACAAAAGAATGAAAGTGTGTAACTCAGTCCCGTCGCTAGTCCGCCGTGAACATATATCTATATTACGTGGAAAACTACCACAACACTCTCATTAAGAATTGGTCCAATGTGAACCCAAGCCAGGGTGACTACGTCGTTCAAGTCGATGACTCTTGGTTCCCTTCCACAACCCGACAAACCAACAACAGTGCTCTTATCTACCTTCTGCCCTCGAACGTGGACCCTAGCACCGAGCTTCAGAATCGCCATTCGGCTTATCCAAGCCCAATTTCTTTCTTTGTTGGTGCGTCTAAGGATGTTTATTCACTTGGTCACTTACATTTATTTGCCGGTAGAAAAAGCCAGTGATACACACGCCACTGAGTCTAATTCGCAGACAGATCAGCATGGTATGGAGGTCACAGATGACACTGATAGCCATGGTCTGCGTCCTTGGGCGATTGCCCTGATTGCTATTGCGAGTATTGCTGCCAGCATCGCACTGGCAGTCCTCCTGTGTCTGCTGCGCCAAGTGCAACGCCGCAAGCAGCTTGTGTATGATGAAAAAGATGGCGGTATGGCCGACTCGGATGTGCCGTCGATTGCTATAGACACACCCAAGCAGGACCTGCGCGGGCCACCACCTCGTCATAGCGGCAGTATCAACCCGCCAACGTTTTCTCAATACATGGCATCCTCAAGTCTCGTAGTTCCCGACAGCTCGACCATGTATTTGCGACCGCAGTCGACAAGCAATATCTCGAGCCGATCGGAAGGACCCCCGCTCACGTCGAACGACGCCCTCATGCTCGCAGACAGTTTCCGGCAGCAGATGCGACAGCCGGATTGGCAGCGGCAGGAGCAGACGCAGCTCGAGGATGACAGCGAGCAGCGTAGACGTACGCTGAGCGAGGAGCTCCTCAAAAAAGAGCTTGCGGCGGAGGGCACGTTGATGAAGAAGGTCGGCAAACGAGCACATCTGCTCAGCTCGATCCAATTTGAGCCACAGCAGGAGCTGCAGGGCCAGCCACAGCAAGACGAGACAGTGGGTGACAGCAGCAGCGTCCGACGAGCCCGAAGTCGATCCAATAGCAGCCATCATAGTAGCATCATTCAACCCAAATAACGAGAGAGGAAGGCGGGATGGTGGCGGTAATAATATGTAACATGCAAAAGAAAAGTGTAAAACTATCTGTCTATCTATACAATTCTGGGAGCGAGGGAGGCAACCTTCATCCAGTTCTTTGCGCGCAGCTCAGCTGAGACAACACCAAGAATACGAGTGCCGAGGGGTTCCTTTTTGTTGTTGAGCAGGACACAGGCGTTGTCGTCGAATCGAATATAGCGTCCGTCCGGTCGTGGCGTCTCCTTGCGAGCACGCACCACAAGGGCATGGCGCACATCACCCTTCTGCACCTTTTGCGTCGCAGCCTGACCCGTCAGGTTCGGGTTAATCGGCCGTGCTCGCTTCACAACGCACACAATCTCGTCGCCTGTCAAACATTGGCCACATCAGTATCACCCGTTTTATGTACTTTCAGTCGTATCGTAAGGAAACGTACCAGCTCTGGCAAAGCGGCCACCGTTCATGACGCGGATGCACTCGGCAATAATAGCGCCCGAGTTGTCAATGACATTGAGGGTACCCTTCAAGCCGATCATTATGAGTTAGTGTCAGAAAGGGCAGGCCACAGGAAAACAAAATGCGGAAATCTGCCCCGCCCCTTCCTTCAAAATCAGTCACAAACAATAATCTTTGAGTCCCTACGTAGTGGCATGCCCGATCGAGACATCTTCCTTTTTATTTTTCCTAGAGAGTAGAATGGATGCGAAAACATAGAGAAAAAAAGACAATTGCAAAGTAAAGACAGAGGTAGAGAGATTGAAAGGGAAGTGATGTGGGATGGTGGTTTGGATGCAAATGAAGAAAACGGTGATATCAGAGCGAGGCTCCTTAGGCCTTGCCAGCTGCCTTCTTGGCTGGTGCCTTCTTGGCCGGCGCCTTCTTGACACCACCGGCCTTAGGCTTTCCACCTGCAGGCTGGGCCGCAGCCGCACCCGTCTTCTTGGGCTTCTCGGTCAGCTTCTTGTCGGCCTGCGTCGTCGCCTTCTTCTTGGGCTCTGCCTTCTTGGGCTCTTCCTCCTTCTTCTCGGTCGTCTTCTTAGCAGGGGCCTTCTTAGCAGGAGCCTTCTTGGCAGGGGCAGCTTCCTTTTCAGCAGCCTTCTTTGCAGGTGCCTTCTTTGCAGCAGGAGCGGATGCCTTCTTGGGCGCCGTCTTGGCCTTCTCGTTTTCCTTTTCGGCAATAGCAGCCTTGGCAGCCGTGGCGACCGTGCTCTTCTTGCCATTGGCCTTGGTTGCCTTGGTTACCTTGGTTGCCTTGGCAGCAGGCTTCTTCTCTTCTTTCTCCTCCTCCTTTTCCTTCTTCTCGTCTTCCTTCTCTTCAGTCTTGGGCTCGAAGTAGGGTGCAGACGAGTAGACAGGCAACGGCGGGGCACCCTTCATCAGGAGTGCAATCTCTTGCACGTTGTCAAAGTTGAGTTTCTTATGCATATATGATACAGCGGACGCGCCATTGGCAGCCAGCTCCTTCTCCTCCATATCCATATGACCAATCTTGCACGATCTGGAAAAGGCAAATAAGTAACCTCTTCAATCTTCAACAATATGTTACTCTCAAAACATACCTGTAGCGGTTCGCTGCTGACATTGTGGTGGTGCGGGCGGCCTTTTCAAGGGCGAGCTTGAGGGCAGCCTCAGACGAGGGAACAGTGATGGGGATCACAGCTCTACATGACGTATGCAAAGATCAGTACCAATACATGTATGCGCTTTCCATTATCATTACCTGGACTGAAGGACGCTCTTGCCAAGGACCTGGGGAATACGAGTCTGCAGACGCTTATCGAAATAGAAAGCATCGCAGCTGGCAGCGAGTTGTCGGCGCGATTCGTACGTCTTGTATTGGGTTTTCAGGACGTCCATATCAACAACCTGGTGGAACATCTCGGGGCCGTTCTTCTTGATGCTCTTCAAGACCTCTTCATGGTTCTCCTTGACGATGAGACCGAGATCGCTCGTGTCCTTGTAGATCGAGTGTTCTAAAGGACTATCGTTTTTGAATCAGTACGGTTGAGCAGAGTCGTGTTTTCGTCTCGAGACGTACATGACGTGGTTGTAGACAAATTTCTTGTCCTTGGGGCGCGATTCCTCTCGTTTGAAGCTGACTTGGAGAGTGACCACGGGAGCGTCGTCAAGGAGATCGTTGCTCTCTGATCCTTTCTTCTCATTGTAGTCTTTCAAGGCGTGCACAGCTTTGGCAATCTAGCCCGACAATGAGTACAGTCATACCTTTGGATAGATAGAACAAACCTGTGCAGCGATCGGCTCTGGGCAAGGCATATTAGGATATGGTATGTACAGCGAAAGGGGAATGTGTAAAGCACAGACGCTGCCTCTCTTTTTTTTTTCTTTGCCTGAATTTGCAAAAATGTCAAACAAGCCACACCTTAAATCATAGCAACCCAAATCAGAAAATCACACCTACCAGCGTGCGTTTGGGTTGTATCACGCGCACACAAACACTCCCGTCCATCCTCTAAAAATGATTGTATCGTTGCTCAATAACACCGGTTCATGTGCTGATATACAGAACGTACACCATATGGACCTGATACGTTTGAGCTATTATTACTTTAAGCAAATGAAAATATGAAAAAGAAGTTTAGTACCTTTTGTTAATTAAAGTTTCCAGTGGGGCTGTGCCGGTGCGAAAAAGGGTCCTTTGTTGGACGGCCTTCGCCACTTTTTGATGAAGAGGCTCAGAAAAGATTTGAAATTGGCTGCCTGCGTACCAAATATGATCAAGTGCGGAGTGGGCATGACAAACGTGGTACATACACTGTGGCGGCAATCATTTTGAACTGATGCAGCCTGATGTATTTAAAAAGGGGTCTGCTCATTCTCACTGCTCGGCTGCCTGTCCAAAAGCAAGGAGGCAACCGACACTTTCTATTTTCTATCTTTTATTTATTTTTTCACTTTTCACTTGCTCCTTGTCTTGGCTTTTCAGTTCTTCTCTTCTTCGTCTTTTTTTTCCTCTTGTCTTCCTTTAAGCTAGTATACCATGTCCAGTCGAGAATTTCCCTCCGTATGGGATAGTGAGCAGCCGCCTAGCGTGATAGTCACCAATCCAACCACGTCAACAACAACAAGACGAAGCAGATCGGCGCATCATCAACTTCCATCGGCTGCTGTTTTATCACGGGAGGACGAATCCCATGTGGGAAGGTCCACAAGCTGTGATGCTGCTGGACGGCATTCATTCACGATAAAGCAAAGACCGGTTTCTTGGCAACCCAGCACCACGGGTCCGCCAGCTGCCATTCCTGCAAGGCGGACAAGCAAAAATTATAGATTGGATACGGAGCTGCAGACCCGAATTGACCGCTTGATATCCAGCGATCGAGTTCAGGAACTCACTCGCCGCGTCAAACAGCAACAAGATAGCAGTACCAAGCTCCAGATCGATGACATCATTCCCCCTCGCCCCGCCAGCGCGGCCGCCACTTTCTGCGCGACCCCTGAGCAGCAACAGCAGCATCGCCTGCAGGCACCGCATTCTCGTCTTAATGCCCCTTCGCCCGAGTTTCATCTTCGTCCCAAGTCGAGTACGCCACCGCCACCTCCTCCGCCACATCGGATATTCAGATAGCACTCAAGAGATCTATATACGGCTGCATTGATTGTAACCTGGCCTACAATATATAGCATATACAAACATATATAAAAATTTAATCAATCTATACATACATCTGAACACGTGCTGGGTGCTATCTGCGCATTGCCACCGTAAATTGCACAATATAGTGATAACAACTATGTTACGAATGGTAAGATTGCGTCCAAATCGAAGAGCACCCTATATCTAACGCTTTTCTAAGGCCTGCACCGTGTCAAATAATATCCCGGTTCATGCAAGCCGTGTTATGAGACTTTTTTGACCATGCAAAAGTGAATTACTAAATTTGGTCTTGAGGTGCACATTTGTGGTCCGGGAACGCGCGGCAACACCATTCGTTCTTTTTCTCCCCCTCTTTTCCCTTTTTCTCTTTTTCTACTCTCTTCTTCCCGCTCCCAAAAAGATGGTTGAAAAACTACCTACGCGTATCATTAATGTTACGCACACTATACCCTACACTATCCGGCGAACTGCACCGCTATCCAAAGAACCGCCGTCGTACGAGACAATCGACGAGCACGCCACAGCCACAGCCACAACCTCATCAGCGCCGCTCGCCCAAAGTAGCGTGACAGCGTTCTCTTCTAAATTCCATTGCACGCGTAGTCAAACCGAAGAAGACGTGGACGCCACGGCGGCAGCACCAATTTCCAATATTGCACGCAAACGCCATCACCAACGCTCAGGCACGGTGCGCCGTAAAATTACGGCCGGAAACTGGTCAATTGTGGAGAGCCGAGGCCATGGTGCGCTCTATGCCGGCCTTGCCAGTCTGAGACAACCTCACCAAGAGACGATTCACATTGGATGGACAGGTCCGATCCTGTACAACAATAAAAAACTGGACGTCAGTCAGCTCAGAGATGAAGATACCGTGGACCTCAAGTCATCCCTCCAACAAACCTCCGCTATCGTTCCCGTCTTTCTGGATAATCATTCCACCGGCCATTATGAAGGCTACTGTAAAGAAGGTAACCGGTACGTATTCCTGGACGCAGAATGGCTGACCCTGCATAGTGTTGTGGCCGCTCTTGCATTATATCGTTTGGTCCAATGCGACGGATGGACGCAAGGAAAAACAGTACTGGGCCGATTATGTCGCGGTCAACCAGCAATTTGCTGATGCCGTAATCGCGCAGCATCGTGAAGGCGATACAAGTAAGTTTCCAGGGGAATAATGTGGCAGCATCGTTTGACGAAGGCTTTTTAGTTTGCATCCATGATTATCATCTGATGTTGGTTCCACAAATGATCCGCAAGGAACTGCCGAATGCTACCATCGGTATCTTTATCCACGCCACGTTTCCAAGCTCAGAGATCTTCCGTTGTCTCTCCGCACGTGCACAAATACTCGAGGGCATGCTTGGTGCAGATCTCGTCGGCTTCCAGGTAAATAAATGTCTATCTTACAATGAACAAAGGACGCAAACCCTCATACCTTCTAGACCTACTCGTATGCGCGTCATTTCATTTCCTCCTGCACGCGTGTGCTCGGCCATGAATCGACCTTGGTCGGTATCAATGCGAACGGCCGCCAAGTCTCCGTTACGGCGTGCCCCATTGGCATCGACGTCGGCCGTGTCAAACTTTATCTCCAAGAAAAAGCTGTCCAGCCCAAAATGGATGCGATTCGCGCTATGTATGCCGGGAAAAAAATTATTGTCGGTCGTGACAAGCTGGACTCCACCAAGGGTGTCTTGCAAAAGCTGAGAGCCTATGAAACTTTTTTGCACGACTATCCGGAATGGCGCAACAAGGTCGTACTCATCCAGGTTACGACCCCCACTGCAAGCGGCACCAAGACACTGGAGACTAAGGTGTCCGAGGTTGTCAGCCACATCAACGGTCTGTACGGCTCACTTGAATTTTCTCCTGTCCACCACTACCACCAGGACATCGACCGCGCCGAGTACTATGCTCTGCTCAGCGTCGCCGATATCGGTTTGATTACTAGCGTACGCGATGGAATGAACACAACGGCTTTTGAGTTTGTTGTGTGCCAGCAAGAAAGCAAGCAGAAGTCGCCTTTGATTCTTTCCGAGTTCACGGGTACAGCTGGGTCCCTCAGCGCCACATTACTCGTCAATCCCTGGGATTCCTCTGGCGTTGCGCGTGCTATAAATGAGGCGCTGACTATGCCAGAAGAAGACAGATTGGCCCGACACAAGGCAAGTATTAGGGAAAAGAAGACGGTCGTGGATAGACATGATAACAGTGGGATGCACATAGACACTTTTTGAACACGTGGAGCACCAGTCGGCGAGCTTCTGGGCACACGCCTTCGTCAAGCAGCTTCGGTCAGCCGAAGAGCGCAAAGACAAACAGGATCATGAGACACCACCGCTGGATATACCGCATATCACAGACGCGTTCAAAAAGGCCAAGAAGCGATTACTTTTGTTTGATTATGATGTAGGCTGTCCGATGCACAGATACGAGCAGAGAAATTAACCGCTTATTTGTCCATAGGGAACACTGACGCCTATTGTGTCTCAACCTCAAGACGCCAAACCCTCTGAAGAATTGATCGAGTATCTCCAACGTCTGTGTGACGATCCAAAGAACCAAGTATGGGTCATATCTGGACGGGATCAGAATACGCTCGACGAATGGCTCGGTAGCCGGATCACGAACATTGGACTCTCAGCAGAGCATGGCTGCTTCCTCAAGGCGGCAGGTGCACCAGAATGGACGGATATTTTGGACCAAGCTGATATGAGCTGGAAAGGCGAGGTGGCCAAGATTTTCGAGTATTACACCGAGCGCACCCAGGGCAGCTTTGTCGAACACAAGCGGTCGTCGATTACATGGCATTACCGCTTGGCAGATAAGGATTATGGGTAAGGGAAATAGAGCATCCGGGTTGGGGAGCAGGTGCTGATAGGATATGCTTAGGGCCTTCCAAGCAAATGAGTGCCAGAATCACCTGGAGAACGCGATTGTGTCCAAATTACCGGTAGAGGTACTCAAGGGCAAGCGTAACCTCGAAGTTCGACCGGCGGCAATCAACAAGGGCGAGATCGTCAAGCGCATCATGTACCAGCATGACGACGCGAGCTTCTTACTCTGTGCAGGCGATGACAAGACCGACGAGGACATGTTCCGCGTTTTAGATACCATCGACCAACAGGCTGACAGCCCGACCGTGTTCTCTGTCACGGTGGGCCCACCTGAAAAGACCACCATGGCCAAATACCATCTCGCGAGCAGCCACGCCATCGTCAACTTACTGAAGGAGCTGTCATGATAGAGGATAAAAAAAACGAAAAGATAACTAACGACGATATATTTGCATCAAAGTATGAGACTATGTATACATTAAAAGTGATTCCTGGTTTTCCATTTGGTTCGTGTTTTACTGCTTATCGCTACCGTTGTCTTTTCCATTTTCATCATATGGTTGGAAGACGCTCTGCAGATGCTGCAGAGCCGCTCTTTGTGTTTCATTCAGCTCAGCATCATCACTTGGGTCTGCAAACAGATCTTCGTCATCGTCATCAAAGGCACCCTCGTCCAAGCCCTCATCAGGGTGCAGCGACGCGCAGGTAACCATGGCCACATAGATGTTTTCAACTTGATACGCGGTCAGTGATCTCCAGTTCCTCTTTCGTTGTTCTCGGCCACTTACCCGATTCAGAGTTGTGTGGAATGAATTTGAGCTCGGTAACAACCTCGTCGCGACTCTCGCCCTCGGGGATGCGCTGGTTAGGGAAGGTGCGACCTTCTTCGAGCTGGCAGTACACGTTCGGAAGCCCGTCCTCGCGCGAAGTTGCCTGGATAATGATGTCAGGGTATTCTACCGCAATGCCTGACTGCAGCCGTTCCGAGTAAAAGTAGAGCATGCTAAGAGACAATCAATCGGCTTTTTCGTTGCATGCGATCAAGGCAATGCCTTACCTCTCCGTAACGGTCATGGTGCCGACCAGATCGTCCATGTCAGTCAAGGAAGGCGTCACCAACAAAGAAACGTTCTTCTCCGTGTGGCGCACTTTTTGATCGGTCACATCCGGCGGGCTGTTAAGCAAAGTTACAGTCATGGTGCTTGTGCTTTATAT
This sequence comes from Syncephalastrum monosporum B8922, assembly GCA_000697355.1. NCBI lineage: Eukaryota > Fungi > Mucoromycota > Mucoromycetes > Mucorales > Syncephalastraceae > Syncephalastrum > Syncephalastrum monosporum. Next base: position 55,460 of record JNEN01000836.1, on the reverse strand, counting down.
TGTAGTGTGTTCAATACTGGAAAAGAACGATGCAGTTTTTTCAACCGATTTTGTTGTGTCCTCTTTTGTCGCGACTCAGATTTCGCGTGTTTTGGTCAGGTGCTCCAACAATCGGTTCAGTACCACAGTCATCAATGGCCGTCTTTTGGAGCCATCTCGTCCCCGCACGTGGTGCTACCAAGGAAGCTTTAATATGGAACATGTACTCTTTCATGGGTACATACGGCAATGTCCTAGACCGAAGATTCTAGCAAAAGGTATAAATACATTTTAGATGAAACTGTACTTGCATGCCACTGTATATATGTTCACCTTGAAGGCCACTTACTTGTACCCTTCTCATATCTTACACTGCAGAAATGACGGCATATGTTGAAAATCAGGACAATGCTGGGTCCAGTTTCAGGTCGACCTCAACTTATATCCATCTAAAAAGATAACTGAAATATAATTTCTAATGCGTACAAAGAGCATCTTCCAAACATAGGTCAATCCGTGGAGCGCTGGAAAGAGGTAATAGTATACCATAGTATACTGCCGTAGGGACAGTATAAGTAGCTCGCGAATGTTATTACACGTGCGACTCATCTGCATTTGAACATTGAAAGTGATTGCGACAGCATGACGCGTTGTAGACGCACAGACACCCGATTTGGCAATCCCTTCCATTTATCTTCTTTTGACAACCTTCTTCCTTGTCTGGGCGCCCAGACATCTTTTCCTTTCTCTTCTATTCTTTTCTTTGTTTTCCGCTTCTATATGTTCTTTGAGACTGCCTATGTACCCTCGCCACAACTTTCTGCGACAAGTAGTATAGGTAACTCGCTTCTCTGCTGCTTCCCGAAAAACTGCTCATTGCGAATGTAGACGAGGAAGATCACCCAGCTGGTCCGTCTCCGCCACTGTCGCCACCATCGCCCAAGTTAGATGCTGAAATGTCGTCCGCTTCTTCGACAAGTGACGCGGGTGCATCCGAGAGTCCGGTTGACCATCTTATTTTTGTTATCCACGTAAGTTGTTGTTTCTGACCTTGCGCAAAAAACGTGACCTCACATTGCTCATGCATATCTGTAGGGTATTGGCCAAGTGAGTAGACGAAGCTAAGGACAGTGGAAGGAATCCTACTCATACACCGGATAGCAAACGGAACAATATGGTCATTTCTACGAGCACAGTAAGTGAGGGTCATTCAGATGTTGTTTCTGTTATTCTTAACGTAGCATAGTCGACAATCTTCGAGAGACAACACGCCAAGTGCTACAGTCTAGGGTCCCTGACCATGCGGTCCGCATCGAATTGATACCCATCGAATGGCATAGGCACATTCACGACCAGACCGACCCCATCATGTCTAAAATTACCCTCAAATCAATTCCTACTATACGCCTCATCGAAAACGAGTACCTCGCCGACGTACTCTTTTATTTCTCAAAGGACAGAGGCCAGAACATCACCGACAACGTCACAAATCTCTTCAACACTTCGTACAACAATTTTTTGGAGAAGCATCCCGATTTTAATGGCAAGATCGCCATCATCGGCTACTCGTAAGCTGACATTATGACGCCATCATTTGATACTGACTCTATCACTATGTCTATTTCTACGTAGTTTGGGAGGTATCATCACGTGGGATATTTTATCACATCAACGTCAACCGTCGTCGGCAGAAGAGGAGGCCGAGTATGCGAAAGTGACAAACCAGTATTCCCCACTGAATTTCAAACCAGACTACTTTTTCGGCTTTGGATCTCCACTCGGCGCTGTTCTGACGATGCGAAACCAGTCTCCTAAACTCTATCACCCCGACCATGATATCGTGTTTGAGAACATATTTCATCCTTTTGACCCACTGGTACGTCTGTCTGTTTGTTTACAATAAGAGATGGGTATCTCACAGCTCTATTTGTCTTTTTTAGGCCTATCGCTTCGAGCCCCTTTTGAACGAGTACTACACCGACGAGTCTGCCGTCCTCGTTGACCGCTCGATCCCGCTCGGTCCTACCTTTTCCTTTCCTTACATGCCTTCCTTCCCGGGTACAGGGATCTTCTCAATGTTTTCCTGGAAGATGTCATCGTCCAATCAAAAGGAGCCGCCTTCTTCAGTGGAATCCGAAACGAAGGATGACCTGCCTGCGGCGGCCATCATGGCTGCACAATCAAACGATAAGGCCGCTCGGAAATCAAACAAGCAAACTAATCACACAAGAGACTCTTCAGTCTCGGATGATACTCAATCCGACGACTCGGGTAACAAGATCATCTCCTCCGTCAGCTCCTTCTTCGGCCAGTACTTTTCCAACTCCAACAGCCGCTCGACCCTCAACGAGGTCGAAAGCTCGGAACAAAACGAACACGGTACCCGACCAAGCATCAAGGATGGCATTGTGACGTGGGATCCGCTAGAGAGCGAGTCGCACTCGGAGCTCGTATCACGACATTCGTCCGAAATGTCGCGCAATCCGCATACTTGCGAGGAGACCGACACCTGTGGTTCAAGAGGACCGAGTCCGAACCCATCTTTGGAAGACTTGTTTCAGGAAGGTCGCCCCAGCCTCCGCCAGCGCTCAGTGACATACAACTCCCCACAAAACCTTGCAGCTGAAGACGCAATGTTTGAAGGAAAGCGGAAGCGCAATCCGAAGCAACGACACCTTGTCGAAGTCCTTGGTATCGATGGTGTCCGCGTCGAGTCACTGGAACGTTCGCATGAAGACTTTGACAGGTCATCTCCTTCCATTCCTGAGAACGATGAGGATCATGACGACCAGCAAAGCCCGAAAGGAGACGAGAATAAGCATCCTGGTTCAAGCCCCAGTGCTGTTAGAACTGAGAGCAGCGGTAATGCTAGCCATAGCAGAACTAGCAGTCGAGAGAAGCACAGTGTTTGGAAGGACCTCAACGAGGAGCTTCACGAACCCGGTCCGGGTATCACCGAGCCTGGCAAGTCCAAAGCTGAGGTAGCCCAAGAAGCAACGCACGGCAAGAAAGAAGATGAGTCGGAGGGCAATAAGCAGCAAGCAAAAGACAATATGTCGGAAGAGGAAAAGAAGGCCGAAGCAGAGAGGCAGCAACGACTACTGCCTGGTAACCGCCGTATCGACCATGTTTTGCAACCAGAGGGTTTTATGAGCATGATCGCCAACGAATATATTGTCGGTCTGCGGGCCCACTTCTCTTACTGGAGCAACAAGGATCTCTTGTGGCATATCGTACGGCGCCTTGAGAATCTTGAAGTCGAACCAGGAAAGCAAGATAAATCACAGTCTACCGCAGACGCATAACGTCATTGTAAATAGCATATCATGCTCTTTTTCTTCCATTATATCACAAATGCATCATTGCAATCATAGAAACTTCGTCTTTTATATATACCACGTTCTACACACGATATATCTCTACATGTACCAGAAATAAATTGTGGATGGCCAGGAACGAAACCTCAAATTATATATATGATTGATACAAACATGAAGCAGCTGTTATTTTTGTAACATAAATAAACGACATATACTTTACAGTCCAGCTGTAGCGGTACGTGAAAAAAGAATAATCACTCAAGATACAAAGAGATTTTTAAATAGCTAACCTAATGCCAAAGGACGGGTGGCTGTTGCACTATAGATGGTATATCGCTGAGCATTATGGAGCCAGTCGTAGCGGATGAATCTTCAAAGATATCATCGAAGTAGAAAGAGGACGAAGCAAGTACACTGCTGTACGGCGTTGCGACGGTTCCGGCGAAGGGTGAGCTGGTGGAGGAAGTATTGGGAGGTGGGTTGGAAACAAATAGATTCGGATCGTACATGTGCTGCTGCACGTTGGCGGTCGTGGTAGGAACTGAACAGGAGTAAGTAGTATTGAGGGGGAGCATTGTTGGGTCTGTCACCCAGTGATTGTGAGCTGTGTTTGGCCATGATATTGGAGCGGTAGTCGCCGTCATTTCCGTCGTAGCAGGTGTCGTGGACGAAACTGCGGGTTCCATGGTCATTGAAGTCGAAGGTGAAAAGTGCGGAGGTGCTTGACTGTCCTGCTTGAAAGGAGGATGACTCGCATGATGTGAGTGGTTATGACGATGAAAATGCTTTGTAATCTTGCGCCTGTGCTCGTCTCTGCGCTTAAGGCGCTGCTCGCCCACGATCCGCAGACGGGCCAAGATGGAGCGAGAGTCTGCGACCTGCTGCTCGGTACTTTCTAAATCCTGTTGGGAGGTGCGACTGGCGCGATCATTGTTGGTCTGGCTTTGGCGCAGATTGTCTAGGTCGGCTTCGATATGACGAATGCGAGCCTCGAGCTGCGACAAGTCATCGATAAAAGGATCGACGCTAGTGGGCTGCGTGTTGCGTGATCGACGACAGGTAGGGTAGGCGCACAGACCATCCGTGGTGCTCAAACACCGACTGCAAGTTGGACGACGACCATCGCAACGCACCTTTTTGTGGTGACACCGAATACAGGCAATTGAAGTGCGCGGTCTCTTGGTAGGCTCATCATCTTCTTCCAGTTTAATGAGATCGTTGCGTGTGGCCTTCATGTTTTCAAAGAAAATGTCAAATAGGAACGAAGGAAAGAGGAAGGGAAAAAAAGGAAAAGGGGGGCTGTTATTTTATATGTAGCGTTGGGTCCAAAACTTATCACCCCCATTAGGATGTATCGTCCTCGTTCACGCTGACTAGGGTGGATCATGGTCCGTTGTGCATAAGTACATATAAAGGTATCGTCTTTCCTACAAAAAGTATCGCTCTCTCGACATTGGTCATTTTTTTTCTTCTGCTTAGAATTATCAGAATACAAGATCCTTTGTTTACTAGTGCTAGACCAACGAAACTCCATGTTCCATGCTTCATTATCACTAATTGCTATATTTGTTGCAAAATGCATAGCATGACAGTTCGTCTTTTTAGGGGAAGGGAGTGACCCATATGATGGCGAGAAGGGTCCGTGAGAGAGCTTTGACATGGGCTTACTGATTTATTTTTGGGTTTTTGTAGTGCATAAATATGTGAGAGTATTATCTTGACGACAACCAGGAAGTTCTTGATTCTCTATAGAAACGCTTCTTCTTTTTGCTCCCATGTAATCACGGCTCAACCATGAATATGCGAATTTTTATATCTAGGCATAAGAAGCTCTTTTAAGATGCAGGTTTCTCTGTCCGATTTCTTAAAAGTATACCAATGTCGACAAGGATGGACAGTTTGACGCCTCACGTGGATCTTTTTTTTTCAGTCCGATTAGTTGCATCTGGTGCTGCTCCAAGGATGACGATCCTTCTTACTGACTCTTTTCTACGTTTTCTTACTGAAGAGATATACAGATGAACGGGAATCAGCGCCATGTATTCTATGCATACAGGTCACCTACTGACTTCGCAGCTTCAGAAGAACATCATAAATGATTTTGCGAAGTAATGTTGTAGAAGTCAGAGTCTCTTTTTAGAGACGTGGTGATCGCATATGCTACCGTCGTACACGTGTACTCAACGCATTCTAAAGCAGATGCAACGCTCCTGAAAGAAAGAAACTGCGATACGCTATGGCTTTTTAACAACTGATAGGCAGCACAATAGTTACCTACTACAATACAGATGCTGTAACTGCTGCGATCGTCTATGTGGAGCAGGTGACTTCGGCACGAGCTGCGCTACTATATGTGGTGTATGTTCCGTTCGCACATACACGTACATCCTCTTGTAAGAGCGATCCCCATGCATGTATCTATCGTTCGAAGCACCAATGAATAAGCTGACGTGACAACTCGATGCTCACTGTAATCCTTCCTTATTCGAAAGTATCCTGTCCCTGTGTATACCATACCCCCCATCCCCAAAAAAAGGTCCTGATCGCTGCTGTAATTATATAATTTGTTTCCTTTAATGACTTCTTACCTTGGACAGCATCGTAACAACCACCTTAACTTTAAACACATATTCATCATTTGAGGCCTAAAAAATAATAAAAATACAACGAGCATTATAAGAGAAAGGAGCGAAGGAAACAGATAGACACTATTATAGATTTCAAAGTGTACTAGCCAAAGAGTTATGCTTGTTAGATAGTTGAAGGGTATTCCATGAAGACCATCTAGGAAAGATAGAAGTACAGCGTACAGGTAGTTTGAACAATTGTTCATTCGACGCACTGTAATCAGTACAGTCGAAAAAGCTCTTTGTCATGATTCTGACTGTTTCTATGCTTCACATCATAAATTAAGAGCCAATGTTATGCCGGCAATCAACCGCAAACGTGCAGAAAACGAAAAACATCGTGATCGAGTCGCAAGCGTGAAGATCCACCTTTTCATGTATGGATTTCTATACCGATGCCTCTATTCATTATTTCATAATTCAGAACATGTAACACTTTTATGATAGATCCTGCCCTTGACCACATTTACTGTATAGCATTCAGGACCATCATTGGACAAACAGGTCATCATGTGGGTTTAGCAACCATTAAGCATATTGAGCAGTCATGGGATACCAAATCAAAAAGGAGGCAGCACTTCAAATACTTGTTGCTGCTAGCATGGAGCAGCTTATACAGCGTGTAATAGAGTCAGCTTTTGGAACTTAGATAAGCACTCTAGATTTGCCCATACTGGCAACGACTGCAGATGTGCGAATATGCAATTACAAATATTATCTTGGAGGTCTGATTGTGTTACATACGCAAATGAAGTAAAAGACACCTGGTCATCCCAGTAGCAGATTTATTTGACAAGTCACTCACAATCTTTCTTTTTGACAGGACGATTTACAAAGGATTCTATACTGCTAAATCAATGGATAGTCAACTCTTAGTCTGTTTACACTTTGTCCACAAGCTTTACCCCGCTGTAATATTTAATGTCATTGCACGTTTTCGTATCTGAGAGCAATAGTTCCTGCATGAGCTGCATTCCGCAGTAATCGACCTTTCTGTTTTCCCCTTCCTTTTTCTTGCTTCCACAGTTTTCATTACCAACCTTTTTTTTAGATTTGGTACTCTACTACCACACACAGCAGTAAATGCAGCATGTCCAAAAATACTGGTCAACAACTACTGTATGTAAATATGTTCAACTACTGGTCTAGTTAAAGCTGAAGTCCTTGTTGATTTGTAGTAAGGCTTGTGAACAAATTGATACCGTGTATTACATTTCACCCAAACATGGCTATAAATCATGGGGCTACCTCTAGCCCATGAGCAAAGGTCTGGCGTACAGCGGCTGCGTGCGACATGGAACTTGGAGTACAAAGAGCTCAAGGGGACTCAAGTGACCTGTAGTAGAAAGCTACACATATAGCATAAATATTGATATAGCGTTTTATACGTACGTATACCCATAGAATATAAATATCGTATCTAACAGTTTACCTTGAGTATGATGGAGCTATGCAACGACATAAGATCACTTCTTCATATCTCGATCTGCTGAACTGGGAAGAGTTCCTCCTCTACTTTTGCATTGGTGATATGCATGACCTCGAAGCATCCTTCGTGTGAGCTGACCCGCATCAAGCAGTGCAGTAAGAATATGGAGACCACGTGGTGCCAACGAAAACTGCTATGGAGATTCGAATAACATATTCTGTCGCAAGGGCACCTTCTTGCACAGTCCATCTATCCCCATGGTGCCGTTCGTAGAATACTGCCATGGAAAATATTGATGGGTGGTAAGGTGTTTATGATATTTTTCTGCATTAGATCAGCTGCTGAGTACACACTATAATCTTTTCGCGACAGAAGAAGATCGAGACCTGCAGGTCACTTGTTGGAAAAAGCATGACATGGTATCTAAAGAAATCTGTCACAGGTGACTCGAACAACACATGTAGTCATAGTCCGCAAAGCCATATGTGTAGCTCCTGCCAATCAGTATGAAGGTATACACATATTTTATTGTCTGGCAGCGCAAACACTGTATGCGTGTGAAAAATGAGCAAATTTGCCTGTCAAGCTAAGTTGGGATCTTCCAGCTTGCCGGCCGGGGAATTTAAATGTTCGGAGGGTTTGTATATTTCCTGTGCAGGTGATGTGTAAAATCGACCTATTCCCCGGTTCGATAAGGGACCAGTCAGCAAGACCGTCAGCCAAGCCACGTGATGCGACGGACGGGAGGGGATGTTGGTAGGCCTCAAATTGATACGAGAAATCTGTGCGACATGAGCCCTTTTTCCATAACAGCTCGCACATCGCGCGCACGCGTGGGAACTCAGCCCTTTTGCTCTTCTATTCGTAAAAACGACGCGTATCGATGACACTCCCAGAGCCCGATATGAAAACGTACAAGGCCCTGAGAAGGGTCGGTCTCATCCCTGATTGTGAGTGCTTCGATGATAGCAAAAAAGAAGAAATAGACATTGAAAGCTTATTAAACCTAATGCAGTGGTGGGTAAATTCAAGCCTCGTGTGATGCTGCAAGTGCAGTATCCGGGAGGTAAAGAGGTTGCCCTTGGCAACAAATTGACTCCGGCTGAGACGAAGGAAGAGCCGAAGTTTATAATCTCGTCCGAAGACGCGAAAGCGGCGTACACTCTTGTCATGGTAACGTGAGCAGCTGATGTAGGATGCTTATCATTGATGTCTTATATCAGCTCGATCCGGATGCCCCTTCCACTACGGATCACAAATATGGACCGTGGCGACATTGGGTGGTCTGTAACATCACGGAGGACGGTAAGAAAAAATTGTTCTAGAAAAGATGACGAAAGGGAGAGGAAAAAAAAAAAAAAGACTGATTATACGCGATATTATAACAGGAGAGGACATCGAGCAACCTACACCTTACTGGGGACCGGGCCCAGGAGCTGGAACGGGTGTGCACCGTTACTGCTTCCTGTTATTCAAGCAGCTCGAAGGATTGCAGATTGTCCACGCTATGCCTCATCGTGAACTGAAAGACCGTCGCAACTTTGACCTCAATGACTTTGTCGATCTGCATCAGCTCGAGCCGGTTGGTGCCAACTTTTTCTTGTGCGAAGCTGAGGAGTAAAGGATATATAATCTTTGTTTTTCTTTTTCCTTTTTTTTCTGAAAGGGTGTGTTTGTGTGTGTGTGTGTGTGGAAGGGTTAGGGAGTACCGAGAGACAAAGAGAGAGAGAGAGAAAGAGAGGGATGGATTGGGCGACAGAATTAAAAACCGTGAATCTTGATGTCGGATTTCTTTGCAATCTCCTCCTTCACAAGGAATTCTGCAATCTTGATGCGCTGATCGCCCGTAAGCTGCAGGACTTGGCCCAATTCTTCGTCCTCCACGATTGTGCCATTGCAAGCAAACTCCTTCTTGAACGTCTTCAGAATCTTCTTGAAGTCGTACTCCTTGGGAAGACCTTGCAGCGTAGTCCACGTCTTTCGGCCATTGCGCTGCTGGATGCGCAGATCTAAGGGAGGAAGGTTTGAGCATGACTCATTACTAACACAGACTAAGGGCTAAAACTCACGGATATAGTTGGTAGTCTTGGGAGCCTTCTCCTCTTCAACGTCAGCGAAAGGGTCTATCCAAAAAGATTAGGATAAAGCAAGCATGGGATAGAGGATATCTGCTTACCAAAGGGGCTGTTGAGTTCTTCAATGTTGGACATGCAAGATGGTGAAAGACAGGAGAGAGTGAGTGGCTTGCCTGATCGCAGCCCGGTCGCATGCCAACTCGTCGTTCCCTTAATTTGAAATACCGACGAGAAATACATCATTTCATTTGAAATGCTGCGACACTCTCGTTCTCGTGGCTGTTGGGTCCTGGTGCGTCTCTGCGGTATTATTCTCTATACTCGTTTCCCCATTGGATTATTTCTTTCTCCCCAATCGCACATCCGTCTGTGTTTGGTTCTGCAGGAGCAATTGTTGGGTCTGTTTCTAGCATATTTCGCATATTTGGAAACTCTTTTTTCGTTTTGCAGTTTGAAACATTGGAAGCGTTCTTTTATTCGTGTACGGTACATAGATGTATCGAGTGATACTTGCATCTGTCGACGCTGTAGTAGGGGTGTATGAGTCGGTAGTCATTGTCTGCCGATATGCACCGTCATAACAGAATGTCATTCTTCCTCTGTTTCCATGATTTCTTGGACGTCTTGAGGCTATAGGGGGAGGCTATGCGAAGCCTTGTTTTGGTGTCTTTTATCATGTACTGTAATGATGATACTGAAATGATAAGGACAATGAATTGAAACGGCAACACATTGTATGGAATGGGGGTTTTGTATGAGGGTACACTTGTGTGACCGAGACAGGGCGCTGCTTTGTCATTCGCCACGGTAAACTTCGTCCGTTTGTCCCGGCCGGTACTATTTTTATTATGAAAAGCTGGGGGACTTTCTTGGCAGGCTTCACTTGTAATGTGAGATTGTAGTTCACCATGCCCTTCTGGTCTTCTTCGTCGTCCTCTTCTTCGAATCAACGCAGCGGTGGAGCCTTCGCGGACCCGCCGCCACCACCACAGAACTGCTATGCAGATACCAACAATGGGTTCCCCGGCTCCGTTCCGAGCTATCCGAATAACCAGAATGTCTACGATCAGTACCCTCCTGCCATGGCCTCGAATGACTACCGCCTCCCCTCGCAGAATGCATATGACCCAGCAGATGATAGGCGTCCTCTTCAGCCAGGGGGCGCGCAACAAGTAGAGGAAAATGCAAAGCAAAACAAATACGCGCTGCAAGAACAAAATGAAGACCTGCCTATGGACTTGGGTGACTTGCAGGATATCTTCAGTTTTCAGTTCATACGCGGTCGTCCTATCTGGAGCTTTATTCTTGCCATTCTGTGGTCCATCGGCCTGCCAATTCTCCTGTATCACCTTCTACGGCCTCATATCGGGCAAGTCCTTGCCATGATCGTGGCCGCTTGCCCTCCCTTAGCCATCGTAATAGCGTAAGGGCCCATCGCATTATCAGCCCATCCGATATATGCTGACTCGCTCTGATCCTTTTTAGCCGTATGGTGAAGGATAGGCGGTTTGACCCGCTCGGTCTGGTGGCTGGTATCAGTTTCCTAATTTCCGGTCTTGTTGTAAGTGTTGTCAAATAGTTAAACGTGTCACGTGTTCACCCATGCTGTCTATTAGTCCATCTCGGAACCCTCTGAACAGGTCGCAGCCATCTGCGAATCCATCGTTCCTCTCTTAGTTGGAGTTTTCTGCATTATTTCGCTCATACCTATCCGCGTCGGCTCTTTTACACTACGCCCGCTTGTCTTTCAGGTCGTGAATCAGGTTATGCCCCGCAGCGAGGACACAGAGCTCGAAGAACAAGACCGTCAGCGGATCGCCAATCACCACCACCGGACACGGAAAGAAAAGCTCGACTGGGCCTATACCAACCTCGCTCGTTTCCGCACAGACATGCGCATCATGACCGGGGCTTGGGGCGCTATGCTTATTATCGGCTTCATTGTCAAACTCATCGTGGTACTGACCAATGTCGATATAAGCAGTGCCGAGACAGCCGGTTACATCATCTTTGGCGTAGGCTCTGTGCTCATGGCCATATTTACCTGGTTCTACATGAATATCTGCAAGGGCCATGCCATCGAAAGCCTCGCGTTCTGGCGCGAAAAGAAAGAACAAGATGGGAATGCGGGTGCTACTGGACTCCAGAATGCCAGTTGGGGCATGCAAACCATGAATAATGCGTGGGGCCAGGTCATGGGATAGTGTATAAAATAATACTTTGTTCATCAACGTCAAATGGCATGCCTGTCAAATGTAAGTGGTATTATATGTATGCTTTTGTGCATGGTTGAACGGACGCCGAAAAGGGTGAGAAAGAGGTCAGCAGGTTAAAAAATGCCGCGCCCGCTCTCCTCTTCTTTGAACTTTCACTTTCAAACTCGCACAATGAATACTGGCGATTATCGCTTATCTTCTCGCAGTTCTCGCTTCAACAATCAAATAAAACCCGTCGAGCATCGACCGTGGAACATGAGAATTCTCTCCACTGTCGTCCCTGCTTTCACTTCGACAACCAAAAAGCTGGCCTCCTCTTCCTGTGAGCATCCAAAAGACGTCTGCTTTTGTATTCCACTTGCTGACCACAGAAAGCTTCGACAGCTTCGGTAGCTTCTCCTAAGGTGTCGAACTCTACTCAAGCATGTCCACACGTCAGAGTAAAAAAATACTCGCATGTTGTGCTCCGCTCTCTGCGCGTTCGAGGTTCTACCAATGAGGCCCTCGGTGTGGCAGCAGCAGAGCTGGTCCAGCACTATTGCGACTACGGTACTCTCCCCATTGTCCAGGCTGACATGACACGCTACGCCTCTAACCCGCACGACACCCCTCCCAAATTCCTCCACTCATGTGAATAAATATCTGCTGAGTTGTTGTCCTATGTGCATTTTTGCGTGTGTCTATTTTACATGGCGCTTGTGTCACCATCGAGCCACGCAGGATAAAGAAGGAAAACCCTTGCTACAGTCACATAAAGTAAACTTCGTGTTTCTTCCAGTTCAGTACATCTCATGCAACATACAAATCGTCTCATTAAAGAAAAGAGCCCATATCTACTGGTAAGGGATGCAGTCCGTACCGATGGCGGTGTACTTGTTCTAATGTCGCAATCAATAGCAACACGGTAAGACTCGGGAAACGCGCAGAAGAACTCGAAAATTCGGCTCACGTATTCTATGTCCCGTGCATCCACGCTGATTGCAGCTCACAACCCTGTATGCATGCCTAGACAAAATTTGGGTGTCATTTCATTCATGTGTTACCGTAGGTCGACTGGTACCCTTGGGGCGAAGAAGCCTTTCAAGCCGCTTCCGAATCGAACAAGCCCATCTTTTTGAGCGTCGGCTACAGCACATGCCAGTAAGCAATACACGATGATCTCTCGTTTGATCGAGTGCTTATATGATATAACCCCTTGCGTATAGCTGGTGCCATGTAATGGAACGGGAGTCATTTGAAAACAAGGAGATCGCAGACGTCATGAACAAGTATTTTATCAACATCAAAGGTCGGTCAATTCATGCAAATCAAAGAAAAGCAAACGCGACTCACGCAATCTCATGCAGTCGATCGGTATAAAAATGACATCACACCCCTTCATTTTCTTGCCTGACATCTGACCATGATTTGTTGACTTTCAGTGAGGAGAATCCTGGTGTGGATAAGCTATACATGACTTATGTACAACTGACCTCGGGCGGTGGTGGCTGGCCCATGTCTGTTTTCCTGACACCTGATCGACAGCCCTTTCTGGGTGCCACCTACTTTCCGCCCGAAGACCGTTTCGGACGCCCGGGCTTCAAAACGCTTTTGAAGCGGATCGCGCAGCTGTGGCAGTCGACTCCTGATAAGCTCAGACAAAGCGGCGAAAAAGTCATTGCCCAGCTCAAGTCCTATGCTGAGGTAAAGTGAATCCACCAATTTTCCACTTTGGCTCACATCAAGAAAGTCCAAGCCTGGTGCCAGCTCACGCACTGTGTCATCGTGGGATGTGGCATCCGAGACCTATGGCCATTTCGAGAGTTCATTCGACGCGAGTCAGGGCGGGTTTGGCGGCGCACCCAAGTTTCCTACGCCCGTTCAATTGTTGTTCTTGCTCGACTATTATGGATATGGTCGGACTCATAAGGAGATACCCGAGCATGACGCTGAGACGGCCCTCGATATGGTTTTATACACGCTGGAAGTAAGTTGGGATTAGTATAGTAGGCTCAATAAGCTCAATAAGCTACTACCGGGACTGATGCATTTCTGCTTGCTAGAAAATCGCCTGCGGTGGTATTCATGGTATGTGGGATGGTTCATTATTTTGCCAATGATACTCATCTAGATATCTGCCAAGACCATGTCGGCAGCGGTTTCCACCGTTACAGCACGGACAAGAATTGGCATGTGCCACATTTTGAAAAGATGCTCTATGATCAAGCACAGCTTTTGCTGACATACACGCGAGCTTATCAACTCACCGGCAATGAAGATTTTGCCAGCGTCATGAACGATATTGTAGTCTATGTTCAGGATAATTTGCTTGCTCCGGAAGGTGCCTTCTACGCTGCCGAGGATGCTGATTCGCTTCCTTTACCCGACAGTACCGAGAAAAAAGGCAAGGACAAGATATCAAAAGGATATCATGGTCTAATGTGCTATGGTAGAGGGTGCATTTTGCGTATGGGAAGCCAACGAAATCGAAAGTCTGCTCGGAAAGGATGATGCCGAAGTCTTTAATTATCATTACTTCGTCAAGGAAGATGGCAACGTAGACCCATCACAGGATCCTCACAATGAACTTCAGAAGAAGGTAGTATTACGGCTATATGAACTTTGAACTGAACGCGGCTCATACGCGTTGTTTAGAATGTACTGATGCAAGTGCATGAGGCGCAAGAAACGGCTGATCATTTCAAGCTGCCTGTGGACGAAGTCAAGGCGCTCTTGAAACATGGTCGTGCCAAATTACTTGCGTACCGACTTACGAGCCGCCCGAAGCCTCACCGAGATGATAAAGTAGGTCCAAAACCTTTGCCTGATGCACTTTCCTCACCCCAGTTTGGTCTATGCATAGATTTTGACGTCATGGAACGGTACGTCTCATCCGAGGCACTCACGTTGCGCTGACTCGGTGTTATCATTACATTAGGTCTCATGATTTCCGGTTTGGCTGTCGCGTCGCAAGCGCTGGATAAGTCTGAATACAGGGAACTTGCCATTGCAGCTGCGACTTTTATCAAAAGCAACTTGTATCAGCCCGAAACGGGCATCCTGCTCCGCAGCTATCGCGAAGGTCCTTCTGATATAGAGGGTTTTCTCGACGATTATAGGTGCGTAAAACGACATCTTGATAAAATGAACTCACATGTCGAGTTTCGTCTAGCTATCTTATTCAAGGACTTTTGGATCTTTATGAGGCAACCCTGGATGAGCAGTGGGTTGAGTGGGCGTATCAGCTTCAAGAGAAGCAGGTGGAGCTTTTTTATGACGAAAATGGCGGGTTTTTTAACGTGCCCAAAACGGACCAGACCATCCTTGTCCGCTTGAAAGAAGGTAAACACAGAACAGCGGTGTTCATCAGTATCACTTACACTACTGTGCAACAGAACAAGACGGTGCGGAGCCATCATCGTAAGTGAGAGGGCCGTCGCAAAGTGTTTATACTGATGCGTATTGTAGCAACGCCGTCTCTCTAAAGAACCTGACACGGCTCGGCACGCTGCTGTCTAAGCAAGACTACACGCATAAAGTGCAAGACACGATTGAGGCCTTTCAGCTCGCGCTCACCAAATTCCCTTTTGGCATGCCTGCATTTGTGTCAGCCTATCTGCTCGCAGACGTGGGTGTGAAGGAGGCAAGTAGCAATGGGACGTTCCAAGCGGGTGAATTAACCTGGATGACAGATCCTCTTTGCTGGTGATGATATCACAGACTACAAGTATACAGTAGAGCGCTGTTGCGTTTCTCGTGCCGGGAAACCAAGCGTGTGGGTGCCAAATCAAATGCTGGCGTACGCACGAAGAGAGGGTTTACTTGCCCGGGAGAATAGCGTAGTACGAGAGGTGGTGGATACACGAGCCGTCTACATTTGTGAGAATTTTACGTGTGGTTTGCCGCTTCGTGGTGTAGACGAACTCGAAAAGAGCCTGAGAGAAAAAGTAGAAGACTGATGAAGAAAATAAAGGAGCACTGTATTTAACATTATCTGCGGGTATATTGAAAATTCATTTCGATTTCGGCAAATGTGCTACGTCGCCTTTTTCCTTTGCTCTCACCATGGTAAGTAAAGTTATTCGCAAATGAGCGTCGCCGCTGCTGAAATGTAAACTAATCTTGGCTCGCAATCGCTCCTTTTACTTTTTCCTTCTAGTCGGTAAGTCCTAAAACGCTAATGCTGTATTCTGTGGCAGAAGACTTACATGCTCTTTCATGCTTTATTGTAGTACTTTCTACCCCATTTGACAAATGGTACTTAGTAAATTCGAGATCAAACACCGGTAGGAAAACTAACTTGAATCTCAGGCTGGCAGGTGGATCAAGCCATTCTCTCTGAGGAAGACAGAGTTGTGGTGATCCGTTTTGGCCACGATTGGGATCCTGTAAGTAATCTATGCAATCGTACTTAACGACAGAACGTCTGCTGACGGTGTTATCATTTCCGCAATAGACGTGCATGAAAATGGACGAGGTCCTGTACAGCATTGCTGAAAAGGTCAAGAACTTTGCTGTTGTCTACCTGGTAAGCCGCATCGTTTGGCATAAAACTTATTAGGCACTAACTGATCCCGCATGACCGGTTGAATAGGTCGATATCACCGAAGTCCCTGATTTCAACAAGATGTACGAGTTGTACGATCCTTGCACAGTCATGTTTTTCTTCCGCAACAAACACATTATGGTCGATCTGGGAACGGGTAATAACAATAAGATCAACTGGGCCCTCGACGACAAGCAAGAAATGATCGATTTGATCGAGGTAATGCAAATATCTGTCCCCCGAATTGCTGTCTCTCTCTTACACTTTACAATAGATTGTGTACCGGGGTGCACGCAAGGGTCGAGGTCTGGTGGTATCACTCAAAGATTATTCGACAAAGTACAAGTATTAGAAGCTAAGTACGAGGAGAAAAGGCGGTGCTTTGGCTACATCATGCGCGCATCCAGAGGTCTCGGAGTTTGTTGGTGCTCGACGACGACTTGAGCCTGGGCTCGACAAGATTGGACCGCCGGTACTGTTCCTGATATCAATAAAGGTGTGCGTGCAAAGGAAATCAAGGTTGTCAATGAACTGCTTTTTTTTTTTTCGCGTTTGTTGTGTGTAACTTACATCTTCACTCAGTATCTCACATTCGGCAATGAATTGAAGCAAGGCGCTGTTCGGTTGAATGGTATAAGTTGGCATCTTGAACTTCATCACGGCCATGATACTCTCGCCCATTAGACGAAACTTCTCCCAGTGGATAGTGCCATCAGTGCGAAAATCACGGTTGGCTTCCGCGAGCGACAGCAGGTCTTGGTTGTGGATGCCACTAGAAGAAAAAAGAAGAATGAGTACGAAGCAGTTTTTTTTGTACGTTGTGCTACGTACAGATAGGGTATCCCGGGTGCCTCAGATGCTTTGAGGGCAAGTCTGTACGAGCTAAAAGATCGGTCTGAACTCATGAGACGCTCCAAGCTCTGAAACTGCTTGAAGATTTTCTTGTCCGAAATGGCTTCTCGTGTCTGTTTGAGACGCAAGACGGAAGCGCTATTAAGACCGGCAAGGATAGCCATGAGGCTATTATAGTTGTTATGATTTCGTAGCTCCTGAGGAAAAAAAAACATGGTGTCGGTTAATGACACACAAAAAGGCAAACGCGTGTGTGTATTCGTACCACAGCGATCGACATAAACTTTTCCAGCAGTGCGGCTCGCTTGGTGAGTTTGCCTTGCGTTACGATCAGGGTCGCCACCCATGCGGAGATAAAGTTGAAGTGTGCTATGGATGCTGCTACGGCCGCCGATGCAGCATGCGGGTGAATGTTGCGCACAAAGTCGCGTGGTTTGATTTTGCGGAACAGTTCGGCTTCTACCCACGTCAGTTGTTCAGCAACACTCTGCGCAGGTACGTCGACGACAGTCTTTCCGTACTGCGTGTAGGGCTCTCGGGTGCTTGGCAGTTGGTAAAATGAGGCCAGGTTGAACAAGCTTGTGTGGGATGCGGTCGTCAGTGATGAGGCGTAGCTTGACGACGTGGGCAGGGACGTGGACACATCATTGGAAATTGTGGGTGAAGCGGGGCGGTCAAAAAGGTGAACGTTGAGGCCGCCCGTAAACTCGGCCCGATACTGGTGGCTCGGGGCATCGTCAACTATTCTCGCGTTTTTTTGTTGTTGCTGCTGGTCGGATGAGGTCGCACTAACTGTGGCTGTACTGCCATTACGTGCAACGGTGGATGAGGCTGACGACGAGGGCCGTGATAAAGATGAAAAGAGCATATTGATGGATGACATTGAGGACTTGCGTGATCGGCGGTGGAACAAGTGGAACGACGTTGCACGCTTTAGATCAATGGTCGTTTGTTTTTGGCGCTTGCCATTATCGGACGATGGTGGAATAAAGGGTGCTGCTGGTGCCGAGTTGCGTTTATTAGCGCTGCTGGTGCTCTCGTCGCTGCCGCGGCGCTCATTTTCAGTAGGTTTGTTGTTTCGTCGTTGGTGTTGCTGATGAGGTATGGCAGAGGAGGAAGAGGGTTGGGGTGGTAAGGGTGCTTGTATGACTTGCTCAGGGTTGTTATGCAACAAGTCCGCAACGGTAAAGGAGCCTGACACGTAGCCACTGTCCTTTTTACTTTTTGCAGGTGGAGACGGGGAAACTGCATCATTCTCGTCTGTACTGCTGCTGGTCGTGTCGTTATGATCGTCAGTAATGCTGAGGGGTTCCTTGTCGTCGCTCAAGCCCCAGTCGGCATCGGGGTCGTCAAGCGGCGGCTCACGTACAGCTAGGGGCGCAAGCTTATCGCAGATGGGCCGAAGTGACTCCTCCTTGGATATCCGATCCAGAAATTGCACAACGGCACCTCGTGCTGTCGCGCTGTGAAAATCATTCCAATACACATCCATCCACTCCGCCATGATGCTTTGTATTCTAGAGTCATCCATGGCTTTGAGTTCCAGTTGATTTTTTGTAGCAGAGTATTTAACGTACCTCTCCTGAACGCGGGTCGGAGGGGGTCCCGAAGAGCTGTCATTTTCAAATCTAGGAGGTATTCCCATTTGTGCCCATGTCAGATAATGCATGTTTCATTCTTTTTCTTTTTATTTTATTTTAGGTTATGGCTTACCTGTCAATCAAGGCTTTAACAAGCTCGCTGGGTTTCATAAATTTGCGAAAAAACGTAATAAATATAGTGACAATGTGGTCATCTAACGACAAGAACGTCAGGCAGGTCAGATTCTGCATATACGGCATAACAGCTGACTTCTACTTTTTCTGTTTTTTTTTTTTCTTTTTTCCTTTTTGGCGTACCTGAAGCTTCCAAAAGTCGGTCAATGATATCGTTCACTGTCAGGCCCCCACTTCCGGATTCGCTACGAAAGAAAACAACTGAGTCTCGACATGGAATAATAATAATAAAGCGAATATATACCAGCTGTCTTTGGATCCTCGTCGTCGAGCACACCTGGAGCGCATGTACAGCTCAAAGATGTCGTCCGGAGCAGGCGGAGGGATGCCATCGCATGTTGTTGAGAGGCTGCTTGCTGTAGGCGGCGTCTGAGACAAGGTCGTGCTCGTTGTCGTCGTTGTCGTGGCAGTAGGGGCGTAAATAAAACCCGCCGTTGGGGGTTTGATGGGTAACGCTTTCTCGTATGGGTCCGAAGAACAGTAGCCGCTGCTTGACGATGCTGTGCTGTAAAAGCTTGCGCGATTGTCCTTGTGTGGCGGTGAAGGCGGTGGTGGCTGGGTAGGTTTTCGCATCATGGCCTGCGTGGAGTTGAACGAGAGAGGCATGTGGAAAGAAGAGCTGGGTGTGCAAGACGAACGTCGCGTCGTAATGGTATTTAGTTTTGAAGCTGTTGAATCAATGGGCGTTGGATCGCCGGAGGTTATAGAAGAAAAGTAAGATGGGGTGTGGAGGAGTAGGCGTTGGAAAAGAGCGTTGTAAATATCCTTTATGCGTGATGGAGCATTGTCGGAAAAAGCGTCGACCTGAAAGAGCTGCAGGTCAAATAAATGGCCCAATTCTTCTCCGAGAGCGGTGTCGACTTGGCGCAAGGAGTTGGAGTTCAGGTCAGCTTTAAGACCGATCAGGAATGAAGGGATGTTGCGCGCGACGTGTGCGTCTGACAAACAAAATAAACATGAATGTTGTTGTTATGGTTGTGGCTTGCCTTACTTAGTAAATCCGGCAAGCAATCCGTTGAGTCTCGCCGACTGGAGTCATAGCAGATCAAGCCGCAGTGAATCATGGACACCGCCAATCCCTTGTAAGGTTTATAGAAATTTAAAGTATAAATGTATTTAAGTCAAGTAAGCCCTTTGATGATGGTGTATCATGTGTCAAAAATCAAGTGTACGTAAGCATACCTTGGGAAATTTGGGCGGATCGTGGGTGGTATCCATCATGCTGTCGTCAATTTCGACGACGTGGACGGGACAGAAGGTCCCATCCTCTAATTGGATTTCTGCTCGATGGCGCTGACAGGCTAATAAAATAACAAGTACGGCGGCGCATGAGTGAATGACCTCCTTCGTTCATCGGCAGAACGACGCACCCTATCCCTCCTCCCTGCTTTTTTTTTTTTTTTTTTTTTACAAAGACAGAGAGAGACAGAGAGAGAGAGAAAGGCAAAACGCCTGTATATAAAACAAGCAAAAAAAGAAAAAGAGAAAAAGACTTGGCCGCATCAATCTCCTTTGGACTTTCACCCCCTTTCAAATGACCCTTTGTATTTACCCCTTCCCATCTCCTCTTCAGCAGAGAAAAGAGAACCCAGCCTGTCTTTTTCTTTGGCCATCCGCTTACCATTGTCATAGCTTGTTCCGATCGTCGTCACATTTTTCCATCCAAGGAGTCGTATTAAAGTCGATTTGCCAATACCTTTAGCACCCGAGACAAGGATCGTCAAAGCGTCCTGCCTTCGTTGCTAACTTTTATGTCAACGTCACACACAAAGAGACGCGCCCGCCCATGGGACACAAGGCTGTTACCTGACAGGATGGCTTTGTTGGAAGTGGTTTCGTAGTCGGATCGATGACGTCGGGCGTCGCGGGTTGTTCGAGTAGATTATCGTTTACGGCGTGTGCTGAAATAGCTGCTGTTGTTGATGTTGCTTTGCTATGATCATTGGTGTTGTGGGCGAGTGCCGCAAGCCTCCGGGTGAGCCACATGGCCGAAAAAGGAAAAGTGACAAAGACAGAAGCACAGAGAGAAAGAGAAAGGCGATTATGCGTTGCGGTCGCCTGCCATAATTTTATGTATCTTAACCTTCGTTTCCATCATCCAACCCCCAAAAAGTCACATCCCCCAATCCCACCTTTTTCGGCCACCATCAGCATCCTAATATATGTATACATTTATATACCCACACGCACAGGACCCCTTATTTGTCTCTTGCCTTTTATTTTGCTTACAGACAAACGATTATAGGTGAAATCATATGATTTACTGAGCTATTTATACAGGATTTTACTTCTAAAACTATTGAATATGGTGTATGGGAGGTAATGAAGCTCCCTTTCTTTTAAAGGAAACGGCCCAATTCGGTCGAGCCAATGTTCAGGTCAGGTGACTGAGAGTTGAGGGCGCGGATGAGTTCCACCAGCTGGTTGCGGGTCTCGTCCTTGAGCTGACCCTCGTTGGACAGCACGCTGGTGAAGATCGGGAGGAACTGCGGGATATGGCCCAGAACCTGTATGTGCGCCGTACAAGATAGTGGATGGATCAGTATATTTCTTGTTTCATCTACGCATGTGAGAAACTTACAAAGCCATTGTTCGAGCGGAACAGGTGGAACAGACAGTTGAACACAGGCTCATTCTCGGCAAAGTCCGCCTTGAGAGGGAGTGCGTTCAAGAAGACAGGCAGCACCTGCTCGAGCGGGACGGCTTCCGAGTGCGCCGTAATCAGTCGTGCGACGGCACCCGAAGCATTGTCCGTAGTGCCCGGAAGCGTCTGGTTCTGGAAAAGAGGGTAAAGAGCAGCCAAGATGGTGGGATATTGCCTATTTTTTATCATGGGTCAGTACGCGCAAGGGCGAGCCTAAATAACATGTTATCGCCAACATACGAGCTCAGGTCGATCTGGGTGTTGCTGACGAGCACGCCCAAAGCAAATGCCGAGTTGCTGCGGACGGCCTCATCCTCATCATTGGAGCCCTTGAGGAAGAGGTGCAATAGGGCCTCGGTGTGCGGTGTCACAGCGCCCTTGAGGCCAACCACGCACTCGCCAAGGCAGCCGGTGGCCATCAAGCGATCCGTCTCGGACTTTGTGGGTTTCTAAAAATGTTTGCACTTCGTTTAGTGTATGGTTTCTTTGCCATGTATAGATTGGCACTTGCATAATATTTGGATATCAGGGGCAGGAACACGTTAAAGTACGACGCGTAACTTTCGCCCACGGCCTCGCAGAGAGCGGCAACGAGGTCGGCCGCAGCACCGATCAACAACGACTCGGACTCGACCTCTTCGTCCTCATCCAGGGTATCTTCCACGTCATACGTCTCCTGGCACACGGACTTCTTCTCAAAGATCTCATGAATACGGTTCGACACCTCCTCAACATCTATGCAGCTCGTTAGAATACACATTTCATCATTGTATACAAAATAAAGTACTTACGGTCGGCCACAATGCATGGTCCCATCCGCTTGAGGGCTTGGATCATCTCCTGGCAGATTTGTACGACCACCATACGGTCGTCTTCATCGCTCCACATAGTCAGGACGGTGGGCATGACGAGCGTGATCATCTTCTGGACGTTCTCGTGCACAGGGTAGTTGACGGGAACACCAGGCACCCAGTCTCCAGGGCTAGAAAGCGCGTAGAAGGTCTTGAGGAAAGCGAACAGACTGCCGAGGGACGCTTTGCGGACACCATCAAACAAATTGGCCGTGGCTTCGAGCAGGGCCTGGACAGACTCCTCGACGTAGGGCAAAAAGTGCGAACGCGTGTTCTCAAAGAGTTCGCCCAGGGCATCGGCAGCGAATTCCTTCTCATCAGCGACAGCCGAGTTGATGTTGTTCAGGGCGCTCAGGTCATCCTCCTCTTCATCCTCGTCCTCGCCACCCAGAGTGAGATCGATCTCGGTCTCCACAGCAGGCTCGTTGGTCTCCTCTTGCTTGCACGAGGCAAGGATAGCGGGCATGATGGTAGGCAAGAAGGGAGCAAACTCCTCGCCAAAGACGCCGGAAATAATGGAGAAAAAGGCATATGCGCACTCGCGGAGGCGGGGCGATTCCAGCTGCAGCTGCTCAATGGCAAGGTTCATGAACTCTTGCGTGAAGGGGCGGAACATGTCAGCGCCGACGGCCTCGGCAATGGCACCGGTGGTGTCGGTCGCAACACCGCGCAGGAGTGTCTCATCGTTGCCGGTCTTGGCGGACATAAAGTTACGGATGCGGGGCAGAACCTCACCAAAGTAGGGCTGGAAGGCCTCGCCCGCGGCGTGAGCAGCGCTGCCAATGGCGCCAATGGCAGTGGCCTTGGTCTCGGTCTGGTCGGCATGGTCAAGCAGCCAGACAAGCTTCTCCATGAGGTTAGGAAGGTACTGCAGGATATCGCTGTCAAGACCTTCCAGCATGGAGTCCAGAGCATTGCAAGCGTGCTTGGTCACATCAGGGCTGGCGTCGCTGAGAAGGTTGAATACCAGGGGCATGACGACCTGATGGTGCTCAGCAATGTCCGGCAGGTCCTCGGCAAGGCAGCTCAGCGTGATGCAGGCCGCACGGCGGACAATGACCTCGGGGTCCTGCAGACCAGAGCACACGACAGGAAGGATCTCGGCGAGCTTGGGGCGCATGTACTCGGCACAGCCCTCGATGATGACGGCGAAGCCCATCATGGCAGCCTTGCGGTGCTGGGGGTCCGGGTTCTGCATGTACTCCATCACCAGGGGCATGACGATGGGCACAATCTGCTGGGGCGGCATGTTGGACGCGACGGCATTCAGTACACGGAAAGCGAGCTAAGCACACACACACACACAGAGAGAGAGAGAGAGAGTTTGGTTAGCTATCCTTTTTCTCCCCATCCTACCCCCACAAAACTTACTCTCGACGGCGAGTCCTCGTCAATGTCCTCAGGGTCCTCCTCAGTACCGATGGGCATGAGACGCTCGACGATCAGACCGACCAGCTTCAGGTTTCTGATCTTGTTTTGCTTGCTATAAATCGGTGAGTCACCAGCGATGCAGGAGCGGAGTGACTTACTAAAGCGTAGCCCACATAAGGGAAGAAAGCGCCATGTTACGGATCGAGTCTTCCAGTTCGCGGGTAGAGGATACGTTGACGATGAATTGGATCAAATCGCCAAGATGTTCAGACAGGAAGGGCGTTTCCTGAATTCGAGGTGTTTAGATACGGAAGCCCTCCATTGTGTAGATTTGGCAAGCTTACCATCATAAAGAGACCGTCAAAGACTTCGAAAATATCACCGGCGCTCTTGGAATCGTTTTCCTTGAGGCAGACCTCAAGGACGTTGACCATGGAGGGAATAAGGTTTTTGAAAATGGCCTGCGAGATGAAAACGTGTCATTGTTTAGCACCTTAAATTAAATGTGGTAAACAATACGACACGTACGACGTTGGTCTTGTCCTCGGGATCAATGTACTCGGACATCTTGCCAAGAGCACTGAGGTTGTTTTTGTTAATTCAAAAATTCATGATACGACCACAGACTATAGACCATAGACCATAGATCATAGGTAAATTCGCTCACTTACAGGACAGTGGTGGCGCGGACATTGTTGCTCTCAGGGTCGACGATCGTCTTGCTGAGAAGCTCAAAGAGAGGCCCTGTCTGGTTCATGAAGAACTCGGCAATGACCTCAAAAAGCGTGTAGATACAGTACAAACCGACCTCGCGGTGGTTGACATTGTCGCTGGCGCTGGCCTGGTTGAGGAAGTTCAAAAGGTCGGGCCATTTGTTCTCAGGCACGTCGATACGGGCAATGGACGAGATCGCACGCGAAATGGCGTGGCGCACGAGTTTGCTGAGCCATTGGTGAGATACGTTTCCACTGCATGCCCCCAGCTTAACTTACTTTTCCTCGGTCAACACAACCTGGAGCAGCTGAGTGCGGATGGCAGCCCGGGTGTTGTCATCAATCTCGAGCCACCACTTCGAGATGCGCTTGCGGAGCTCGACAGCGGCCAGCTGGCGAACCTGGAAATGAGGCGAGGTACAGATGATCTGGACAAAGGCGGGAATGCATTCAGAGGAAGCATAGACCTGCGTGTTCAGCGCCGAGGTGGCCTGTAATAAAATAAAGGAATGTCCATCGCGTTTTAGCTTTTCTACGCTTTTAGTGGGTTGACAGGAGCACTGACGTTACGGAGGGTCTCGGAATCCTGGGCTGTCGCCACAGTGGTCAGAATCTCTTCAACGTTTTTCTGAATGACAGACAAAGTTAGAAGGCTGCTCAGTGGCACGGGGCAGGTACAACTTACGACGTCCATTGGCTTGCCAAGTGCGAAGGGAAAAGAAGCTTCGCTTCGCGTCTGTCGAGCTTGGAAAAAAACCGGTTCATCTCAGCCACAAATGCAGACGCGCTTTACCTTGTTCGGCATGAAATAGGAAAAAAAAAAAGGTTCGCGTTCATTGTTCGTTTTCATGGCCGCTCATATAATGACATTGCCTCTCCACCTCTGTGTGTTCGTGGACTGGCTTGTAGAAAATCATAAAGATCCACTGATCATAAGAAGTCTATACCAAGTTATACGGTTTGCAATCGTATATCATCGACGAGAACTCAGGTGTTATGTGCCTGAAGAAGAGCACAAATTAGAGAGAAGGGGGAAAGGGACGTGGATGACCTCGCATATCATCAGTGTACAGAGTCCACGCTTCTTCAATTATATTGGATATGTTTGAGATCTATAAAATCCCACTCGAAGTAATTGACGGGCAATAGAGCATTAGACTCAGAATAGAAACAAATGGTCATGGTCGTGTTAATTCAGGGTTCAATCAATACAACATGTGCCGCGGAATACTCAATTTTGTCGGTAGCTGGCGCATACCCAGTCGTGTCGATGATGGACAAGATAAGGTCGCCTTGCGTCCGTATCAACTGGGATCAATGCCAAGGCAAGCATGGCTGACTGTGTTTTTCATTCTTGCGCCCTACGAGACCTTCTCACCGCTGAAAGAGAATGACGCAGAACGTTATATCTCGACACAAAGCAAGTGGTTTTAGAAGGGCTTACTCGAGCATGGTTATGCCGGTAGCAGCAAGTAAAATTTCCAGCAGCGACGGGGTGCGTCAGTAGCTAGTTTACTTCAGAAGCACTCTCAAGACGACGATTTCAGTTTCGGACACCTTGTGATGGTGATTACAGAGATACATAATAGTTATTGCTCGTGGGGGTCGTGAAGTGCACTTCTTCTAGTTCACTTAACACTTGCTCAACCGTCAGCAGCATCTCATACTCTTGGGTGTCTTCTTTGCCGCAGGAGATAAATTATAAAAAAATTATATTCTTTTTATCTTCTGGTTATCCTTCTCATGCCTGATGCAGCTTCAGAACTCTTTGGCCAATTCAATCCCCAGCTACACTTTGAAAAGCCTCTTGAAAGCAACGAAAAGGGCTGGTTCCTGATTGCAGAGCAAACCGTGCCCTCCACACTTGCGGCATTCTGGCAGACCGCGGTATAATATGCGCTCTTCTTCTCGACCCTTTTTAATCAACCTTTCGCAGACGCAATGGACGACAGAACCACAGCATGTCATTCCACCCATTGAGAAAGCAGAAATACTGGAAGAATCACCCCAAAAAGTACGCCGACGCCTCATTCCAAAACGCAAAGCAAAGGACGCTCCCCTTGAAGAAGGCGTCGAATACTGCCGTACCGAGGAAGGTTGCCCCACCAACCGCGTCATCTATCGCCCTCACGAAAAGGTTGAGAACCTTCCTTTCTACTATCCAAAAGTGGAGGCATACAGCCTTGTCTACATGCCTGACCAGTAAGTAATAGAGGCGCCTGAAGCCTATGACTGGATACTTATTTCCTACGCAGGAACTCGCAGGAAAGCGGCTTACTGCGACTCGAATTAGCATCCAATGACCCTATATTGGATACGAAAATGGTCAGCCAATGCATTCGAATCATGTCCTCTGACTGACATCCATGACTAGCAATATGCCCTCAAAACGGTTCTGCACAAGTTGTTTAAATGGTGTATCCAAGCGCGTATAGGATATAAAAAGAAGGCCCATCATGATGTACTCGTTGACAAGGACACTTATACACAATTGTATCAGCGGCTCAAGGCGAAATACGCCGGTGATCTCATTCGGTATTTCTGGTATTCTGAACCGTACCCTCTAGCCCTAACTCGTTCTCTTGATGAAAGTAACTGGTCCGAGAAAACCGACCCCAAGAAATTTGTCTTTGAGGATATTGCCATTGCAAGTTACTTGATCTGTCTTTGGAAGGAGAGGTAAAAAGGGAAACGAGGTATACTATTGTACTTAAGAGAAGCCCTCTAGCCGTCCTACGTTCGTTGACCTTGGGTGTGGTAATGGTCTCTTGACCTATCTACTGACGAGCGAAGGATATGAAGGATATGGCATTGACATTGCTGACCGCAAGATCTGGACGCAGCTGAAAGGTGATCGAACCGACCTTCTAAGAGGTAACCTGCAAGGGTGGTCACATACAGAGACATATACTCACAATAATCAGTCGAGGCTCTGCATCCTTCAAGCGCAATATATCCAGAAGCAGACTGGCTCCTTGGAAACCACGCGGATGAGCTGGTACCATGGTAAGACAGCACTTTTAGCCCCAATACCCAACATCTCACAGACAGATAGGATACCTATCATTGCAACCAAGTCGAAAAGCAAGTGAGTAATAATCGGACAAGTCGCCATACGATCTTTGGTTTACTTAAAATTGGTCAGTTTCATGGTCATTCCGTGTTGTCTGTATGGTCTAGATGGCACAAAAAAGCTGGTGTTGAAGCCTGCCGCAGGCGAAGGTAAATATGAAGCCTACACCAGCTACGTCAAATCGATTGCAACACAGTGTGGATTTGAGCCCGAGCAAGACTATCTCCGCATACCGAGTACCAAGAATATCACCATCGTGGGTCGTAACCGAAGGGACGAGCCGGTGGATCTTTCGGCTTTGGAAACAGCCGGTGCGTCTTTTGTGCCTCGCTTGAGCGACCGGGAAAAGGAAGAGCAACGACGTCGAAAGATTCGGAAATTAGCATAGCGCATCTTGTGAAGCGGGTCTTCATTTCATAGAACTCATCTGTCATATCATACGCATATCTTTATTGGATACTCGGGACAAAACATTTATGTAATATACAGAAAAAAAAAAAAGGAGGTATCGATCACGCAGAAGCAGCCCAGCGTTCCTTCATCCAGGCGACAGTTTGATTAAGCATGGCCTCGGCCTGTCTGCTGTACTTGGGAAACATAAGGCAACCGTGGATTACACCCAAATACCGCAGAGCGAGTACATCCACACCAGCTTCAGCCATTTTGCGCGCGTAGGCTTCGCCATCATCGCGCAGTACATCAGCTTCGCAGATAGTCACGAGTGCAGGAGGCAAATCTTTGAGCTGATCCAGCGATGCCTTGATAGGTGAAGCGAAGCGATTGTCATAGTCGTTCGGGCAATAAACCTCCCAGTGCATCACCATGGAGCCCCGGGTCAGCATATAGCCCTTCTCAAACTGGAGCATGGAGTCGTTGTCAAAATTGGGGGCAATGGAAGGATACAGCAAAGCCTGGCCCTTGATGACCTTGAAATCGCGGGACCAGGCCAGCTGCGTCAAGCACGCGCTCAAGTTACCGCCGGCCGAGTCGCCGGAGACGATGATATTTGCCGGGTCCACTTTGAGCGTGCCGCTATTCTCTGTGACATACTTCAATGCATCATAGCACTCTTCGAGCGCGACGGGGAACTGGACATCGGGTGCCAAGGAGTACGTGACGAAGATGACACAGGCATGGCAGCGGTCTGTAAGCTAAGGTAGTCGGATTTTTAAATAAAAAGACGAGGATGAATCTCTCATTGTCGCGCACCTCTACGCACACCTGGCGATGCGTGTGCTTGTTTCCATACAACCATCCACCACCGTGTCTTTATGAATATTCTGTCAGTCAGACAGCTCAGGCATCGATAGAGAGTTAACTTACAGATATAACACGACGGGAAGGACCTCGTTTTCAGAGTGAAGCGGGCGTGAGACGGTGAGCTCGATAGGTTTACCATCCGAGCTACGGGGCATCTGGATATCCTCGATGTGCACGCGCGAAACAAGCTTTGGGTCGTCCGTTGTGGGCATGCTGGCTTGCATGCGCCGTACCATTTCGACCGTATGATCTTGATCGCAATCACCGTAAAAGTTTTGCTTCGAAATGTCCACACTGACGGGCTCGAGAACGACGGGAGTATATTCTTTGGTGGTATTAGGAGCCATCATGCGAAATAAAGGCAGGAGCAAGGCCAAGTGGATTCGGACTGGCGTCTTTATATGCGTGTGTTTCTGCTGAGTCTCCCATCATAGCTCACTGACGTCTTCTGCATCAAAGAAAAAACGATTACCCGTCTGGAAAATCCCAGCATATACCTAGCCTGGGAGTTATCTTCCAAATATTGTATCTTGATTTGATAACCGAGGGAATCGTGGAACATCGTCTTTGGCTATCACTTGAACTTAAAAATCTGTCAACCAAGGTTTTGGATTGTCTGCCTCTGCGTATCAACATGACACACCGAAACTATGTCCGTGCTTGACTTCTATGCTTCATTATCTTCATATAACATGTATTTCTCTCGATACACATGGAGTCCTCATTTAACATCTTCTATACAGAAACTGCACACGTTCTATTAATGTATAGGCACAGCCCGTCCGTTACGTGTGAACCTGGATTACTTGCATTTCTGAGATAAATTTTGCCACATGATCACTGTATCCGTATTCCAGGATTTGAAGCAGCCGGACCTGGCCGAGCTAAACGCAGAATAGGAGGAAAAGAAGGATACGTGGGCATACTTTTCTCACAGAGACCCCTTCCGTGGGCTCGGAGATTGCTATCATCCGTTCGTTCGACTGGTTGCACCTTATACACTGACGCATATAAAACCGAATCCTTATGTGCTCTCTTTTGTAATTTCTTCATATGGTAGCAAGGTCAGCAACAGTATATTGCGAGAGCTACATCTATCCAGATGTCGAATACAAGACAGAATGCAAAGAAGGAAGATCCAAAGCAGACCGACACTTAGATAACAGCAAGATTCCAACATACCACAGATTATTTGGCTCTAATCTGCGTCAAATTTGGCTCTAATCTGCGTCCTATCGTATCAAATAAGGAAGAAGATAAAGTCTGTTGCAAGCACATTTTTTTGTGGGGCGGGACTTCCTTGAAGAGGACTCCTTGAAGAAAAAAATTTGCCCGTGAAGTTGTGTGCAATAGCGAAGAAGGAGATGTCCTGTGTGCTTGCGATGATAAGAATAGTATAATAACAATAGTAATACAGTAACTACTCTACGAAATTTCGTTCCGAAATCAGTTCTCGTGGACTACACTTCACTTCTTTTACATACCTAAGCGGCCAGAGCCGGGGTCGCCGATACGCGCTCTTGGCGCGTTGGCCACCTTCTCACCGGAGGTTGAATGCATCTTTGAGTTACTGCTTCAAGGTCACATTCAACAGTTTCTTACCGCTGGGAGTGGGGCAGACATATGGCGCGGTGGCACATGTCTATAGATGGGGGGGAGAGTTCCAACGGTGGTCCCGGCCACGTCGGCCTAGGCTAGGATGACGCAACGGGGAAGAAGAAGAGGAGATGAAGCGGAGAGGAGCAAGAGCAGAGGAGAAGCGAAAAAGGAGCAGCACAAAAACGTGTGTTTATGTCTCATATTCGGTGCATAGACATGAATCTGTTTCACTTACGGGCAGAGGAAAAAGCGGAACTTAGCGGTTCATTTCACTGACTGCGCGAAACAGCATGTAAGCTTAAATAAGGTACGCAGGTCAGTAGAATACATCGCTAATACACTAGGCAATGCAACACAAGGTTCAACACGGGCGAGTACAGCTATTCAGTTTATTTTTTGACGGGCAAATGACGTCTCTGTATGCCTCTGCTTTCCTCTTCTTCTCATACAGCTGAATGACTCAGTGATATGTCACAACAAACAAGTAGGGGGAGAAGGAAGAAGTTCATCTTTAGCTCTTCCCCACATCTGAAGTCCATATATAAAGAGAGACTGACCATTTATCGTAATTCAGAATTTGATACATAGGGTAGAGCGATAAATGATGATGCTGCAGAAGATGCAGCTGTCACCAGCTCTGAAATTATCAGACACTCATAACGTAGTGATGTCATTTTATACTCTTATCGCTCCATATAATTCAGAGTCATCCTTTTATTGTATTATTTCTATCTTCCCTTATCTTTCCTCATTTATTGGTAATTCATGGCGCGATAAAGAAAAGCAAAACAGACACCCATAGATCCTGGCTTTAAGCCAAAAACACTTTCTTTTAAGCGCGAAGGGTCAGCAGTAAAGCACACCGACGTAAAAAAGAAAGTGACATATGAGGAGTTCTCTCGTCTACAAAAGCAGCCTTTTCAACAAAAGTTGATAGCCATGATCCGGTTAATCAAAACCACAAAGAAAGACACAAAGGCCAAAGTCATCAAGGATGTGATCACCCAGCAGCAAGATAATAACCAGAATAAGTCTCAGCTCAAGCAGGAGGAGACCTCGCTCCAATCCTGTACGACAAAGCTTAGTCAGATCTTGCGCCAGGAGATACTTGACGAACGGAGCGCTTTTACGTAAGGTCCTGCCGAGATATTTATCTTTTTACCAAATCTTGTGCTGGGGCTTATTGCGCAGAAATCAAGTACCAGAGAATCCATATTCGATCGTCGGCGGAAAGAACAAAGAGAGCACCGGGTTCGAGACATATACGAGTTACACAACAAGAGCGGGAAACACATCTCGAGAAGCTGAAGAACCAAGAGGAAGATACTGTGGAAGAAAAGGACAAGTTCTCGAGCGAAGACAGCGATCAGGCAAGCTACCATAGAGAGTATCTCATCCAGAGAGGAAAGGATTTGCGAATGGCGATTCACGTCTTAAAACAAGAGCTGGCGCATCGGTTAAAGAAGCCTACCAAGACGGAAAAGGGAAAGGGCAAATCCCAGGGCAAGTCTAAGGACGAAGCCACGACTTCCGATGCACAAGAATTCAAAGAGGAACCCCTAGTGGGGATCCCGCCCAGTGTGTCAGCCCTAAAGCGTCACGGTCTCGAGGACAACGCTGACAAGATTGACATCTCAAAATTGAGAGCAGAATGTGACACCGAGAAGAGACACCTCGTATTCACGGGAACAGATTATGGTGTATGCACGCTGGCAGTCTCTGTTAGCCTGGAACATCCACCACCCTACAAGGTCCACAAGACGACGGCCTTGTATATCCACTCACATTCCCTCGCAAACAAACATGCGCGACTGAGCGAAAGAAGGAAAACACTTCGACCAGATGTGGCAGAGCAGGAGGCGCTACTGTCCCGCGCAAGCTCCAACAAGGGCGCCTCCCTCACCAAAGTTCTTTCTGCCCATGAGGTACATCTTTACTTTGTCGCCATGGGTCCGACTGAACTTCTCATAGGCATGAACAAGTCGCAGGTCTATTGCAGTGCGCTTCATTGGTAATAGCGGTAACCGGAGCGGGTTCCCGACTGAAGGGCCGTCTCCGATACGGCGGAAAAAAAATTACGGCGTTTTGAAATGCGATGGAGCCTCGTCGCCATAACAGACGAGCATCGCGGTTCCCAGACCTGCCACGAGTGCCTCAAACCAGTGATCGGTTTACAACGGCATCCGCCAAAGAAAGTCGTGGTACAGCGCGCTGCATGAACGCCGAATGCCAGCTTGTAAAAGAGGCGTGACCACGCAAGGTTGGGATGCCATGGCGGCCATCTGCATCGCAAGAGCAGGAAGCGGTTGGGTCATCGGAGGTCAGGCGCCGATGCCACTCAACAAGTGGACGATTATTAAGGAGTTTCTACAAGAGGTGGCGGGCGATTGCTAGGTATCTTTCTGCATACCTGCACCCTGCACCGTCATCATTTTTTTTTCGCGCGTACCTCCACCCTCATCACATTTCAAAATAAAAATAAAAATACACATAAATGTTTTACATATGCTAATTCTCATTTTGCTCTCTCCTCGCGTTCATTCACTTTCGGTATTGCTTCATGAGTCTGATTCATGAGCCATGGAAACAGCAAGGGCTACAACACCCAGATGGATGCTGAGATTCCCTTTAACGACGACGCCTGAGGTGTCTGCGCAGGTATGCTCACAAGGATGTCGGCAGAGCCTACGTCCCGCTGTCACATCGCACATCATCCTTTTCGGGCAACTTTTCCTCTTCCATTTATACTGACCTACTTTACTCCTCTGTGTGTGTTTCTCCGGACGAGGAGGTATTTGGTATAATATCGAACATGCTTCACTTCATAGTTCTAAAAACGACATAACATATCATATCTGGAAGTAGACAGATGGCGAGACCCGAATAGCTAAGTAAGGTCCTCCTTTTTCCAGAGCACGAATGGTACAAAATCCATACAAACGCAACTTTTTTTTGGTACATCCATTGCCTTCAACGCTGTGACCTTGCTGATTAAAGACGACACTTCTTCGGATGGTGCTAATTGCAATACCCTTTACTTCAACTAAGCGGGCTGCTATATTACGTATATATGATGCGCGGTGCATGCATCGTACATAGCACTATAAAATGTATGTCGCGACACTGAATGAGCTAACTATAGAGCCTCGAAGGAGATAGGCAGCCTTATTTTACTCAGCAATAATGTGTGTAAAAATGTATAAACCCCTATTTCTTTCATCTTTTCGCGTCAACCCCGGCGAAGAAGGAATTCAGTAGCAAAAATACTGACATGTCTAATTTTCGATTACACCTGTATGTTTGAACTACATGGATTAGCACTTGAATATAATCATAAGACCTCCTATTCAGCAAGGTCGTTTGAACTTGTATTTAAAAACCATGCATCGCCGTGTAACCCGGCCATAAATACAAACAGAACCTGAAGTATCGCCACCACTCACAACATATGAAAGCGAAGGTCTTCCGTGGAAACATCTGTGAATTATATTTCACTCGCTCAGGTACATAACCGCTGACATGCATATTAGCTCACGAACAATGATCCATGCATGCATGATGGTGATCTTCGGGTCAACTGCTTGCATAATTTCTGTGCAACAAACGCGTCAAAGTTTGCGCATCAAACAGGTGCTGTTATAGACGTGCGCTGGCATATACCGTGATGTCCCTTCTACTCGAAAAAACTTCAACATTTACGTATATAATGTCTTCTAAAATTCTTAGTACGCAAAAGAAGAAACATATATGTCTAGGATATATACTATAGGGTTGCAAAATTTATTAGAATTCATGCGCTTGGAAATTACTGCGGCATTATATTGGGTGCAGTAACTTTGCAGGAGAGCCCACCAAATATGAAACTGTGCCTGTACTATGTGTACCTTAATCAGGTTCCATTCCTATGTTGGTCGCAGCCTACCATGGAAATTACCTTCAAATTGCCATTGTCGCATTGTTGTCATCGTCGATTTTGGGATTTAGAGCGATTGGTTCGTGAATGTTGTCAAGTGTGTGAGCGGGGTATAAGCGTGTAGCATTTTTATCAGCCTTATCCTTTCTCTTTCGCGTTCGCGACCTTTTCACCTTTCTCCCTCTCCTCATTTCTGCAATGCTTTCTTGCGCTCAGCAATTCCAACACTATTCCTCATGCCTGCGTAGTAATTGGTCGAATTACATTGCAAGCAGACCCAGAACAAGTCTCTACGAAGACCTCCTTTGTATGCTCATACTTTTGCTGCGCCTCCTCGTTTTTTTCGCGGTGGTCACAGTGATTCCAAAGACACCACCCTTTTTGGTGGCAATGCTCTACTTTGGCCTGACAGTGTATCTCTATGTGAGCCCTTTTCTGCTCGTGCCCATACTCATTGGCCAGGCTGCTCAAGACATCATCTCCATATCACTCGTCATTCATCGTTGCCTCCGTGGCATTTTCCGGTGTAACTATCTTGATATTATAATTGTGGCCTTCTGCAACACTGTCAAGATACTTGTGTTTGCGGTCACAAAAACGTACACTCTGGCACCGATCGCCGCTGGCAACATACTGTGCGCGCTGCACACCGGCGTGAATCCACCTTTGCAGTGGTTGGCTGCCATGGTTTCGCGAACATCACCGACGCGTGCTGTCACTCAAGCTTACCACACCTTGGACTACGGGTTCTACTCGCTGGCGACTGGGACTTTAGCAGTAACACCGCGATTTCTTCATGCAATTTCGCAAGCTGTCCGCTTCTCGTTCGGCGTCCTTGATGGCGCATTGCTTTGGCCCGGTGACATCGAACTCTATCCTTCTCTTTCTGCCTTTTGCAAGTCGGCTCGCTTTGCTCTGCATTCCATCGAGTTCGTTCTCCTTTCGCTCATCGGCATTGTTGGTATGGTGCTACCATTCGTTCTGTATGCGTTAATTTCCATCGTTGCTGTCTGTCTCTACCTCCTCGGCGCAATGTCTCAACAAATGGTGCCTCCTGTTCTAGCCATAGTCTGGTTTATTCGCTCTATCCTATCTGGACTCCTCCGTCCCTGCTTACTGGCGTTCAACACGATCAAGTTGCTGAGAAAACGCCTTATGGACATTATCGAGACATTCATGCAACCTCATGTACTGGTGTATGCCATGTATACAAGCTTGCAAGCTGTGTACTGCATGCTAGTGTGGCTGGCATTACTATCTTCCATTTCAATTGGTGCCATTTCGAGCGTTCTTATCCCTTTCTTTCTTTCATTGGTAGTCAAGTCTCTCTCGCTGTTGTTTAATCCCTATTCCACTTTGTTATTGGTAACTGATACAGTTGCCGCCCCCCTCAGCACCTCGGCCACCCCTCCCCTCCACCCTGTAACCAAACAAGGATCGATTTAAACCATAGCAGCTGTTGCAGCCTAGACAGGCCTTCTTGTGAAACTTATTCATGATCCTCTATGCTGACTAAAGCAACTCGTATGCATATAGCTCTCCCAGTGGCGGTGGGTATATTGTCTTTGAAGATGTCAGCATTCGCTCTCCGTTCATAGCGGCAAAAATCGCAACTGCCGCAAGAACACTTCCCAGATTCGTCTCCGTCAGACCACTGCCAGTAAGATTGTCAGCACTTGTAGAACGTTTCTAAAAGTGGAGCAGAACGACAAAGTCTGGGCCGTCAGTCAAATTTAATTTACCGGAGACATAATACAGTGGGACATATACGGTATTATCCTTTGGACAACGCACCAGGATTTTACCACCAGCGTCGAAAGCACGATACCGCTGGTGAACATTATCGGTGTCAGCAGCTTGGGTACGAACCAGCTCCGAAACATATTACTTGGCTTCGCTTTCATTGTCAGCGAAGCGGCCGCTACTTACCAATGGCTCTTCCAGACGATCAAGTGTGGTCTCGGCTGAGGCTGCTATTCTGAAAGAAGCCACCGCATATGTTTTACAGGGCACCCCAACTGTCATGCTCGCCGCTACTGCTTCTTAATCCCCCGCACCTGGTAATATGGATTTCACTCAGAACCATTTCTATTTTCTTGGTCTTCATTGGCCTTCCTTGCCTCCTCACAGTGATCCTCCTCATTACCACGTAGCAGTGAAAACCGTTAATACATGCTTTACATCAACATGTACTATAACCCACCGCAGAAAAGTAAATTAGACACTGATACTGATTTACTTGCGTCTTCGGCCAGCCAGTCGCTGGGTTAAAAACAGCACGAGCTCAAAAGTTTTATAAATACCTGTTTTCCCTGAACATCTTTTTTTGTGTTTCTCCTTTTTCATTTTTGCTGTCGTCGTGGAAGATATCCACGCAGAAAAGCCAAAAACCATCTCAATGCACTGAATACCTTAAAAATCGGAACTTTCCACGTGGGCAAGGAATCTTAAGTACACCACTATCGCACCTGCAGCGCGCGTCCCCAGCGACTGCTCAGCCCAAAAGTCTGCGTAAATATAATGCTCAACAAGATATATTACATATGTATGTCGGTGTATGGTGTTTTCTGATACTCATGCGGGGTATACGCATTACCAGTAGCACTGAAGGATATCCAGTCTTCAGGAACTGAGGCTGCCCTGGGCGACGTGTTTTCGGGTGATAAAAATTTCGCTCGCTTATGTTGAGAGCTGGCGATGAGGGAGCAGGATTCAGACGCGAGATGTATCAGTGCCTGACAGAGCATACAATGGTACGCGACGCCTTTGATGACCTCGTTAAAATGCTCGACACGTACATGGTCCAAAATACCCCTGAAGGTAGCAGTCCTCCGCCGCCGCTGCTGTCCCACGATCTGTCAAAAAAGCATGCTTTTGATTCCTACCCAGTCAGAACAAAAGAGTACCATGCTTGTCCGATGGGGTGTCCAATGTTCAATCAGAAGGACCACCGTTTCGACTGCACGCTCTGCAAGGACTCACAAATAAGCAAGAAAATGCCCGCACAGAAAATCCAATATCTCCCGCTGATCAAGCAGTTAGCATTGCTTCTGTACGATCCTAATGTAAATATGATTGATATCCGAGTGAAGAGTACGTATCGATATGATATACTGACCGTGCAAAACCCAAAACCCGTAGGTGCGGCACCTATTGAGAGACCCAAGGGTTGAAGAGCAGTGGCATGGCGATGACGATAGGATGGAGGACATGCTTCAAGGCGCAACCGTACGCGAAAAGATGATGCCCGTTGTCCGCAGCTGCGATGCTCTACCCCTGATGCTCGGGTTATTCACGGACGGATTCCAAGCTTCGCAGAAAGGCAAATCAAATTTGACAATTGCAAACGTTGTTGTCATCAACTTGCCAAAGGAGATCCGGACTGAAAGCAAGTACATGCCTCAAACAAGCATCTTGGCTGGTCCAAACGAACCAAAAGACATGGGTTCTTTTTTCATCCCTTTCCACGAAGGCTTGCAGCTACTCGAAAACCAAGGAGTTTCGCGTGCAGCGCCCGGACGGTCTGAAAGTAACGGCAAAAGGCTTCTCGCTGTTTGTTGGAAGCGATATACCGGCGCAAAGCAAGATGTCTGGACACTCATTCCACATGCATGGAGATGCTTCCCGTTGCTGTTCAGTCACTGGTGTGAGAATGCGGGCGGCTTACGTTTCCTCTGCCGTGTTAGATCAATAGCAGAAAGATTATTTGATCACAGAAACAAGTTTAATAATACTACACATGATTGGTGTAATTGGTATCTTAATCAGCTTCTTTTCGCGAATTCCGGCTTCTTCCATGACGAGAACGCCTGTATCAGGTACCTTTGGGAGAAGGGTATCTTTTTACACGGAGAACCCCGATTGTCCTTCAGAGGACGGCGACGGTCGTCCCATGAACCTCAAGGTGTCCGGGCGCCGTATCCGCTGGAGGTGCTATCGGCACGGTTGCAATACTGAGCTCTCGATTAGTAGGGA
The DNA here is from genome assembly GCA_000697355.1 of Syncephalastrum monosporum B8922. Taxonomy (NCBI): domain Eukaryota; kingdom Fungi; phylum Mucoromycota; class Mucoromycetes; order Mucorales; family Syncephalastraceae; genus Syncephalastrum; species Syncephalastrum monosporum. The sequence continues at coordinate 17,263 of JNEN01000836.1, read as the reverse complement.
TACACCCTTCTATGGCAAGAAACAGCAGTGTAATAACACTATTCCTAAAAACAATATAGATAGAATATCTATAATATATATCTAAATCTTTTTAGACATAGTCAATAAATTACTTCATAAGCTGTTACTGGTCTATCGAATGCTGCTTGTCAGTCTCAAGAAGCCGTCAGCCATTACCCTCAAGCTTGCGATCTCATCTGCCATCCCAAAATACACAAAAGCGATGTGTCGTGTGCTAGAAGCATCGTATTCGTACGTATTTACGCCTGAAGGGACGCGTACAACAGGCCATTCGCGAGAATTGATAATGCAAGAATTTTGAAATAAACATATTTAAAAAGTTTGTGAATCGAAATGCATGGAATAGTAATGCCCTTGTCAGCTTATGCTTCTCGGCATGAACCTGTATATAAGTGTACACGTCAAAATGAACCTAAGGGCTTATGCAGAAAGATAACCTTCCGTTAAGCTGGCCATGAGTGCGGAAAAAAGCGACCCATACTCGTGCAATGACAGACAAGTGCAACAACAGAAAGCCATGTCTTTTTCAAATGGGTAGGAGGATGGATTAGGACAAATAACAGGAACGGATAGAATGTCGTCGGAAAAGCGCGAGTGAGCAGCATAAATGAATGACGAAATTCATCAGATTATTTCGGCATTCGACGTTCTTTCTTCATACTCACCCCAATACAACGCGTCATGGCATCCGATCAAGACACTCTTGTCAGCATGGGCTTCTCGCCTGCCAAAGTGTACTAATACGCGCTCATAAACTCATACTTTCTTGCGTGCTCACGAGCATCCTCTTCTTCAGAGCCAAAGCCTGGAAAGCAACGAACGGTGCTGGCCTTCAGCCCGCCATGGACTGGTACCATCCACCCGTCGAGCCCTCCTTTGCCTTTTGCTGACTAATGCGCCTCTTTTGAACCGCAGGCTCTTGGCACATCCCGAAGTGTCTGATGAACCTGATCCGGAAGAAGAGGGTCAAGCCTTGGCGGGCAGCACGACTGCATCCGCTCCGGCTGCCTCCGCCGGCAATGAAGAGGGCGAAATCAAGGACGGTGAGCAGACCGCTCAAAGTCTCATGTGCAACGACTGTTCCAAGCTTTTCCGCGATCGTGAGTTCTGTCTTGCCGCCTCTTTTATCGATCCATTAACCAACGAGTCTCTTTCTCTTTACGCGCAAAAAAAACCACAGCCGCCAGCGCAGAGCGCCACGCCATCCGCACCTCGCACCAGAACTTCTCCGAGAGCACCGAGGCCATCGCGCCTCTGACCGAAGAGGAAAAGGCAGCGAAGTTGGCGGAGCTCAAGGCACGACTGGCCGAGAAGCGCGCCCTCAAGGCCAAGCAGGAGGAGGAAGACAGACGTCAGTCGGAAAAGATCCGCCGCAAGACGGGCCAGGAGATCGTCGATGCCCGTGCCAAGATGGAAGAGAAGGAGATTAAAAAGGCATTCGAAGCCAAGCGACGCGAGAAAGAGCAGGACCGTATCGCCAAAGCCAAGATCAAGGCCCAGATCGAGGCGGATAAGCTGGAGCGTGCGGCCAAGCGCGAGAAGGCCAAGCAGCAGCAACAGGCGCAGCAGCAGGAGCAGGCACAGGCGTCTGCGGCGGCCGCGGCATCCGCACCTCCGCCTGGCACGAAGAAAGAATATACCGAAGCCCGTCTCCAGTTCCGCGTGCCTGGCGGTGCACCGCTCACACAGACCTTTGCGGCGGATGCCACCTTGGATGAAGTATGCCAGTACCTGAAACTGCAAGGCTGCAATGAACCTTTCACGCTTTCCACGCCTTTCCCTCGGTAAGAAATCGGAAGGAGTCTAAGAATGAATGAAAAGAAAGGCACATGCGTATAGAAAGCAAACTGTGCTGATGTTACTTTTACAGGAAAACATTTGTTGAGAGTGATATGAGCAAGAGCCTCAAGGACCTCAGTAAGTTTCTTTAATAACTATGATTATTCACATCGGTAATGCCGCGGATTGACTGATCCACGCTGTGCCACTTAGATCTCGTTCCTTCCTCCGCGCTCGTGCTCGCGTACATTTAGCCTTGACTTTTTTTTTTTTTACCATTTTGTATAGGGCAAGAACTTGCCGTCCAGAGTAATTTTGACTCGATCGCCCTTGGGGTTCGGAACCTTTTTTTGAAATGGCATTTTGGATGAGTTTGGATTCCTTGCTGCATAAATTTCCTTGTTCTTTTTTTTACCTTGTCGACCTTGGCTGAGAAATCGATGGCAGACATGATGCCATCTCCAAACTATCGTATATTATCAGAACAGAATGACTCGATGACGCAGAAAGGATCTTACCTTCTCGTGGATGACAGCTTTGATGGGGTAGCCGTACACTTGGAGCATCTCATAGAGGCGGTACAAGACAGGGTCGGTCGGAGGCACAGACATCAAACTATGATAGTACAGTTCCCTTAGCACCAGTCCCAGAAGAAGTGCACTTCTTTCCGCTTACCCGCCGCGGTCTGGGAAAAAGTGGGCGCCCAGATCATCTTTCAGGTGGGCTGCTGGCAAGTTGAGCACAGACGACAGCGCGTCAATTTCTTCGTCGCTCGGCTTGGCCTATGCTCGGCGGGTCAGTGACGTTTACCAGGGGAACGCAGTCCTGGAGCTTACCTGGCCATAGAAGATACTGGCCACATAGACTTCGTCTCTGCCGATCTTCTTGCCAATGTCTTCGAAACTGAAAAACGACAACGTGTCATTGCCACCGAAGGGAAACGTAGGAAACAAAGTTTTACCTGAGCTTACGCTCTGCTTTGGCTTTGAACATGCGGGAATGCAGTGAAGAGAGTTTGGGATGAGCCTGCACGTAACGATGGCAGCCATGTTAATCTGTGGTCGCTATGTTGCCCAGTTTCTTACTCACGCTCATGGTATTACTGTATTGTAAAGGCGACGTGTTCACGCCAAATGCCGACCCGGCATCCATTAGATCATGCAACCGAAATCCCCGATCAAGCGCAAAGCTGACGTCAGGCACCCCTAGTTGTTGGGTGTGTACCACCCTTATTCCATCCAAAGACCTATCTGGTGATATTCACTGTATGCAGCATGCCCCATCTTACGATAAGAAAAGGGCGATCTGCAATCTATACTTCTTGATGAGCATGCGCTGTATCCCTTTTTTTTTCCTCAGATATTATACTGCTTGGTATTACGTCCCCCTTTGCCGTACGGTTTCTGTGGGTCTGATACTGCAAGCTAACGTGGCACCTTGCTATATGTATCAAGAATCTCCTGTTTATCTGCATGCAGATGATGATACAGTAGGTCACGCTTCCCTCTTTCACCGTAGCGTACTGATTCACGCACGAAGCATACGTGCCACTATGTACAGTATTTACGCTTTAGTATGTGGCGAATGGACCCCATGTGCTCACTACAAACAAGGAAAGTCACATATTGCTGCGACAAGAAAGCGAAGCTAAAACGTAGGCTCCTGCAGCTCTGTAGTAGCGCATAAGAAGTTTAAATAGTCGTACCATTGCACACACTGTATTTTTTGACGGGAGGCAAATGTATAGGTGGGGCAAAGCAATGCATGCAGCTTTGGTCTCTTCTTCTTTCCTTTCTATAAAGGTGATAAGGCCCCGACGGATCTTCTTGTGTCTCTATTTCTCTCATTCCAGTTTCCAGGGTAAGAAAATAAAAAGAATCACAATAAAAGGAATCCGTAGAAAGGCCGATGTAAACCAATGGGATGAATTTAGACAGCGCACGTGGAATAATTTGCTCGCCCACGGAGAGAAACGTGCTGCTCTGTGTCAAGCGATCCACCACCATCAGCGCAACCCAGGTATGTGCACACACACACACCACAGACACAGACACAGGCACACTCATTCAGAGCCCAAACAGGTGGGAGACATTTTCTTTCTTTTTATTTCTTTTTCCTTTCCTTTTTTTTCTCAGTGCCATGCGTTTAAAGCGTACGCTACTACGCACCCTGCTGCGAACCAAACCAGCCAGCTCTTCTAGCTACCAGCCCTTTGCCAGTCTTCCTTATGAAATTCTCGTGGCGATCTATCAGTATCTTGATGACGACAAGGAATTTAAGCGTGCATGCCGCTTATTTAACGACGTAACCCACGACTGCGATGCCCTGGCCACGCGTTTACTCGTGAAGCACGGACGTCGGTTCGCTCTTTACTTTGCCATATTAAATCACACGGCGCCCCCTCTTGAGTTGCTGAAACGCCTCTTGCAACACGATGCGCTCTACCCACGTTCTCTGGCTCAGACGATCGCGCAGCGAAAACCCAAGTTCAGCAAGGACTCTATCGCGGCAGCGGCTTCCCGGCTCCCCCTATCGACCCAAATGGTACTTAGTCGCATTGCTGTGCGGCTCTATGGCGCGGACGCTGTCTATTCACAAGACGATATGCAGGCCAGTCTGCGAAACATCGAGAGCGAGCAAACACCCGTCGACGACGGGTACTTTGTGGCTATTTTTGGCAGGACGGTCGCAGATGAGTTGCCGTGCTCATTACTGCACTTGCTTACGTTCGCGGTACAGCACCCGCGCATATACCAAGTCCAGTACCAGCCCGTGCTGGCACACGACCCGGATGCACAGCACCGTCTCTGGTGCTCCTTATTACGAGCGATATTCCACAGGATCCGGCAGGACCACCCGCCGCTGCCCATTGTGTCCCAGGTGCTCCAGCTGCCATCGTCCTGGGCGGGTCACAGCGACCCCCGGCTTTCGCTGGATGGGCTGCCCGTGATTGAAGCGCTGCGTCTTTTCTGGCTACGATACCCTCACCATTTTTGCGATCCAGAACTGATCGACGCCACGTTGGCCGAGCAGATGCGGCAGGGTGTGTCCGCACGCATGTTGCGCATCGTTTGCGACGACCTGTACCGATGCGAGCGGGATGATTTGATGCACCCTATCCTCAACAGTGTGCGAAGGCGAACCAGCTGGCAGTCATAATACTTGTTTTATAATAATATATCGATGATGAAGAGAGAAAAAAGTATATTGTGTTATCGTAAAAAAAAAAGAGAGAGAAAAGAAGAGAAGCGAGCTAATTATGGTGTGAGATTGGAGTGACTGAGTGAGGATGGTGTGTGCGGGTAGGAAGGTAAATGGTTAGAAAAAGAAAGAGAAAGAAAAAAAGAGGGAAGAGGTAGTACTAATTATATTATTTTCGGACAGATCTTGGACTGTTGTGAGTGTAATAGTAAGCATCGAGTTCGTTCTGGAGCTCCTTGATACGTTCACTTTGACCCTCGAGCTCTTTATGCAGACGGTCGCGCTCACTCAGCAGCTGCTGCTCCCACCGGCGGAAACGCGCCTCTTCGGCCTTGACCTGCTCCGTGAAACGCTTACGCAGGTTTTCTTCCTCTTCCTTGAACTTGGCATTCTCCGTGGGCTGGGACCGCGGGTCGCCAAACTTGCGGGTCTCCATCTGGGTCTGGCGGTAGTTTTCGTAGTGCAGTTCTTCGGTGGTCGTGATTAAATCCAGCATATGCGTGCGGATCAGCAGGCTGCGCAGCTTGCGGAAGTCGCAGTGGTCGTCGTTTTCGACCTCGGCACAGCCCCACGAATACTGACGGCCCTTGACGCGTCGTCCGTCCAAGGTCATGACATCTTCGGTCGAGCCAATCACGGCAAACGGCAGCGAGGCCATAATGTTGGCGTTTCTCTTGGTCGTCGTCTCATCTTCGCTCTCGATTGGACACGAGTAGACTTGGATCTCTTGCGCCGCAACCACATCGCGGATCTTGCAAAAAGGAGTATGCGTGTTAGCTCTCTGTGTATGTGCGTTTGTGTTTTGGTGTTTCCTCAGGAGTTTCCCCCCAGGATCAAAAGTAAGGGGTAAAATAAAAAAAAAAAAAGGTCCGGGATTCCCTTACATTTTGCTTGAACTTTGCCAAATCAGCGGGTGTCAAGGTGTCCGCTTTGGCAATCACCGGGATCAGGTTCACGCGTGACCCGAGACGCTTCATCACCTCAATATCCAGAGGAGACAGTCTAATACCCCCGTTTAGCACTCTTTGCACTCGTTCGGTTGCTCAGCTTACGTGTGGCCGGTTGGCTTGATAAAGTAGAGGCAGGCATGGACACGCATGTCCACGACACCCTCACGGCAAGGCTGCTGCTCCTGTCGCATATACTTCTCGTGTTGGTCATCGATAAAGTCCACGATCGGGATCCAACTGTGTCGGTTGTTCACATAGTCGCCGAAACCAGGTGTGTCAATGATAGTCAACTTGACCTTGAACATCTTCTCCTCGAGCTCTATGATGCCCTATCCATAAGCTTCGACGCACTCAATCAAACGGTCTTCAACTCACCAGCCTTGGTGATCTGAATCTGCACAGTCTTGCTCGCCGGACGCAGGCGGCGTTTGCTCAGGTTCTTGGGCTCCTTGATCGTCGATGTGAAGAGTGTGTTCACAAACGTGGTCTTGCCCACACCCGATTCGCCTAGTCTCGACCGTCCGTCAATATCAATATCACCCAGATCGCAGTAGACACTTACCGCAGACCATCAGAGTGAAGTTGGCACCATTCTTGGCGACGATTTTGTGCCGCTGGTTGGGCAGGTTGGCGATACCGGTGCCAAGCGACGTGATGGGGACCGGCGGCGGAGGCGGGGCGACCTCAGTGGGCGAAGAGACGGTCATGGTTGTTGGGGAAAATTGAAAAGAAGCAGAAACAGAAACAGAAGGTGAAATGGAAGGGCAAAAGCAACGGAAGCCCTTTACAAGTCAAGAGGGGAAAGAAGAGAGAAGCGAGATTGAGACACAAGGAAGGGAAGAGGGGATGAAAAGGAGTCTCAATCACCGCCCATCCGCCCCCCCCTCTCTCTTTCTCTCTCTCTCTCCTTCCCACTTTGACGTTCCCACTTAATCACACTATTCCTTCCGCACATACACACATACACACACACACATACACACACACACGCACTCACACGTATGCGCACGCTCAAACAGAGTGCACGCACACCTAAAAACCCCTCTGATCCTTGGATACTCGCCCCCATCCCCGATTTGGCATCCTTGCATTCACAGCTTCGAATGGTTTCTCCTCTTATTTCTCTTTTGAAAGATCAAGGGCTTATCATCTACAAGTAGAAGCACCCTCCCCTCCCCGCCCCCTGGGCTGTCCCCTTTCCCTTGCTTCTCTGCTGTCTCTTTTTTTACTCCGATTCAAATGTGTCGTGTTTGTGTTGGCGTTTGTCTCTTGCATATGCATTCAGCAGGTGAAGCGCCCCCATGTCTCCATCTGGCTGTTCTATAAAATGAATACTCTGTGTTTCTCTCGAGTCTTACTTTTGTACGTCCCACGCGCTACTTGATGCACAGGCATGTACAGCCCATGTTTTAAAGATCGCCCTTCATATATGTATTCACTGTACGCTTTATGGAACAGCTTGTGAAATATCTGTGCGCTGCTTTTGTGCTAGAAAGTCAGTACAAAGGACACAAAAAGTAGCTGTTCTTCACCATGCGTCAGAACGAGGTGCCTTGTATAATATCCTATTAGCCAATGCTGTAACCTGGTCTTGTACATATGGCCCCAGTAGCGAAGCAAGGATCAGGGCTTTTTTCTATGAACAGCTCTCTGAATATTATTCTCCAGCAAGACACATCTATGTTTTGAAATAATATATATATATATATATATTAGAACAATGGACTTGTATTTAGTAGCATTGACCTAATGCATGAGGCACTACAGTAAGAGAAAGAAGTACAGACGATGCTTTTACTGCTGCCACAGGGAATTACAGCATTTGCATTTGCGTCACGGACAAGAGTCGGTCGGTGATTGAGATCGGAATTTGAACCCAGGGAAGCATTGAGACCAAATGAAGGGCAGGCAAGTGGACGGTTTACAATATCGCGCGTCTTTTGGCTTCTGCTTCATCCGAGACTCATGCGTTCTACGTTCTTGACGCTTCTCGCAGCTCTGGCTGCGCTTTCGTGTGTGGCTGCCCAGGCCAGTGTTCCTCTCCGGACCCATTCGATCTCCATGCCCTACATAGGTACTTGTTTGATTCTCACATACGCGTCCAGGACAGGGCCACCCTGACTCGTCTGTTCGATGTTCGTACTCATCTCGACACAAACAGACGATGACCTCCAGAATCGCTGGTTTGACTTTGGCGGTGATGCCATTATCAACACCAACCGTCACATTCGCCTTACCAACAATCGCCAATCCCAACAAGGCTACCTTTGGTCCCGTCTGGTAACAAACCATTTTATATGCACACATAGACACTCTGCTACTGCTGCTGTTACTGACATTCTGGTGCATTAGCCTCTGACTGCTGCCAACTTTGAAATCGAGTTTGAGTTTGATGTCGATGGACAATCGGGCCATTTGTATGGCGACGGCTTTGCGAGTAAGTTGAACCGTGCTGTTGCTTGGGGTGCGGCTGGGCTTAGCTTCTGATTTCTGATGTCTGATTTTTTGATTCTGCCTTCCCATGTAGTGTGGCTGACCAAGGACAGAGCCACGGTCGGCCCCGTCTTTGGCTCCGCTGACCGCTTCGAGGGTCTCGGTATCTTCTTCGACACCTATGACAATGAACGTGCTCATGTAAGCCTTGTCTTGCATCCTATCTGTCCACTCTGTATTGACGCAACGATGCTACATAGCGCCATACCTTCCCTTATGTGTCAAGCATGATTGGCGATGGCGTCACTTCTTACGACAACTCCAAGGACGGCTCGACAACGCAACTCGCGGGCTGTGAGGTATACACGCATTCAGGAACAGTCAAGGCCAATCAGGTCACTTAATTGCAATCGACAGGCCAACTTCCGTTCAAAGTCGTTCCCTACCAAGGCCAAGCTGACCTACTACAAAAACAACTACATGCAGCTGGACTTGATCTGGCGTGAGGAGGATGAGTGGACTGAGTGCTTCAAGGCGGGTGACGTTAAACTGCCCGAACAGCTCTACCTTGGCTTCTCTGCGCATACCGGCGAAGTCACCGATAACCATGATATCGTCAGTGTCGTCACACGGACGTTGATTCCCAAGAAGAAGGAAGCGACTACGGTAAGTTGATTACAGAGAAAAAGCGATACGCAGAGGGTGGCTCATTGGAACCGTATACAGTCCCCTCCTCCACCCAAGTCTAGCAAGCGCAGTGGCGGTTTCTGGTCTTTTATGCTCAAGCTTTTGGCGGCGGGCGCACTGGTGGGCGTATTGTTCATTGCCTACCGCATGTACGATAACAGTAACCGGATGAAGCGCTTCTAAATTATCCTTTAAAAATTAAAAATAAAGATTGTACATTGTGTCCAATGGTAAGACGCGTGAAGAACTTACTCTAATATGAATATTCACCACAGAGTTCGGTAATAATACAAAATATGAGTCAAGGACACCATACCGGAAATTTACTAATATCAGAAGCACTTGTACGCTGACCGATATGGCAAGGGACGCGTGCATACAGAAAAATAATCTTCCTAGAAATACCATGCACATTCTTTTTCCTGGCGACTCCCAAGCAGAGCCAAAGCAGTTGGATAGCAATGACATACATCTGTATCTCGCTCGCGTCTAGCGCTTGAGCTTCATGCTTTTCTTTCATGAGAATGCGTAAAGTCATTCCGATATGCATAAGATCCGCATAATACGAGCATCAATATTTATCAATTGTGGAAGTAGTGTGCACTACTGTACCCTACACTGTGGCAGGGACAGTGTTCGGTATCTTGCGATCCGCTTTTAGTTTTGCTGGGGTTCATGCGTAAGGAGCATCTCTTGCGATTTTTTTGTCAGGGAAAAAGTTCCCAATCTTGATTACAAGCATAAGCCAAATGAAGACGCATGCTACAGTGACAAATAGCAACACGAACCAAAGCAAACATTTTGCAGCCAATAAAAATGCGCGGTCAGTCCAGAACGCGTACAAAAGGGCACACGAAAGATGCGTCGCGTGTCGCATAAAAAAGAAAGCCCACCTCTTCCTTTCCTTGTTGTGATTTATCATTCATACTTTTGCCATAAAAAAGGGAATGAGTGCCTCTTAGCCGTCCTACCCGAAGGTAGTCCGTTGCCCGAGAATCATCGCGTGGAGATAGGCGCTCGTCGATTCTCTTTCCACCCTTTGGGATTTGTGCCCAAACCGGAACCCGTCATCAACCCTGGCTAGAGTCTGATAGGAAAGGGGCCCCCACTTCCTACCCGGTATTCTTTATACAAGCACGGCAGCCTTTGAGTCGTCAGCTTGTTAGCATCCTCGGGCCTGGGGCCTGCCAACCCCGGGGAACCCTCCGCTGAATAAAGAAAAGAAAAGAAAAGCGAGAGAGGCGAAAAAAGGACGCGTTTATATAGTTTTTGAGATGCCTGAGAGTGAAATTATTTTACCTGTAGCCAATGAGGTCTAGCGTTGGTGAAGATATTTTCACTCTCAGGAGTCAGGTGAGAATAGGGTGTGGGAATGTGAGTGCTGGGGCAGGTGCTGTGGTGGGTGGGTGAAAAGAAAAGAAGTAACAGAGTCCATTGTCAACAAGAAGAGGTAGACAGTGCGATGAATCCACAGCAATCTGAGTATCGGAGAAACCTTGTATCACCGCTCTATTGTGCCTAAAATAAACTTTGAGTTGTTAACGTGTCGTGTACATATTCATATGGGAATACAAGTAGCTGTGCTTATATATAAAGAGTCAAAAAGGTACTGTATTGCAACTTTATTTGAAAAACTACTGCAATGAACTTCTTAGGGCAGCCCCGATGGGAAGCATATGTTCTCCATGGTCTGTTTCATAATGTGGAGAGGTGCTGTGGCCTGTGCTTTGCACTAAATATAGTCTAGACACCAACTGCGGCTCCAATAAAACACTTCTTCGTTTCTATAAAAGAGGAGCGTCTCATTCGTTCTGTCAAATACAAATGCCCCCAAGGCGGCATGCTGTATGTCCAGCAGAGTATGCATCACAAAAGAGCGGACTATATTTTACTCCAAGAGTTCAGACTCGTCCTTTAGTAAGGCATCATTATATGCATGGGAACAGACGGACTGCTCGTCTCAAATTAAGTAAATAAGCAAGATGACACGATATGACATGACATGACATCCAGTCAGCACCTAACTTGAAGTGTAGGTACAGGCAACTTATGGATATACGCTGCTGAGTATATAGAGAGACGATCGGCACTCGTGGAAAGAAATAACAGCTATTTTTATGTTTCTCACCTTCATGGCAGACAGAAAGGCTCGTACGCCTAATGCTCAACGCGCAATCAGTCGATGAGCCTAGACTAATTGACGCGAAATCCACCTTCTAATCTCAAACATAGACAGAGATAACCATCTGCTTATGTTGCCGAAAAGAGGAAAAGAGAGAAAGGGCGATCAGACTGTGTGAGGAACAGAAGCAGAGGCTTTTGTTCACGAATACAATGATCCTGTATGTAAGAATTGGACGCATGCATATATTCATTTTTTCCTGTTATCATCCAGCAAAAGTTTGGAGTTCGTGTGTGCCTGTCGGTAACTCTTGTCAAAGGACGTGTTATGGCCTATAGCTCCTGTAAAAGAAGTGGCGCAGTGCCGCTTGACCAGGATTAAAAGCGGGAAACCAGTTCCACGGAAAGATCATCCTGAAAACAGGACCGGTAATGACGGAAACATTCTACAAGTGCATTTTAAACACATTGTTCAAGAAAGCAGGCTCCCTTGCTGGTCAGATTGAGGGGTTTAAGCGCATATCATGGCTACAATGTTTACCTTGGTGATTGATTCATGTATACAGAACGCAACGGAACGTAATAAAATGATATGCTATGCTATGCTATGCTATGCTATGCTATGCTATGCTATGATTTGAATGGCATGATATGAAATGAATACAACACTTGTCAAGATAGATAGTCGAAGAAGCTCAGTGATTACGTACGCCGATGTGGCTTCCTTCCATTACACTTTTCTTTGCCCTCTGCTCTGTATTTCCTCATCCGTAAGCCTTCTAGACAAATGTAACCGGCTTTTGGGGGCGATCAAGGTCTATTTCTTTGGCTCCCACATGATCCTATCGACGGGCAAGCAGGGTGATACACATTATCTTGGGGCTATCTACTGTTTCTATGGGCCTTTGATACATTATTTTGTATTGAATGGCCCTTGAACGTTTCTTATGGCATGTGTACGGTGGTCGAGTCATGTAAATTTAAGCAGTCCTGACCCGATTGACAACACCAGATGCTGCTGTTCTCTCAGCCTTACGCGCCCAAAGTCAAAATCCATGGACAGGCGTCTACTTTGCTCTTGTGTCTGCCATCCCTGACGCGTGTGCTCATTGCCGTGGACAGAGCAAGGATCACTTGGCCAATCGCGTTGCATCGCAGTCAGATTAGACCACGATCACCGCTTTACTCTGGGAGAAAAGGTACGTGCCCCAATCTCTCGATCATTCCGGATCTTCTTCTCCAAACACAATTCGCTCAAACTGATCTTGCTTCTGCACCCCGCTGAAGGTGAAATGAAAGCCATGCTGGGCGCTCATTGAACCAAGATGACGATGGGTGCCGAGTATCACGCGTAAATAGCCTTGGGTGGTCACCACCTTGCACTGATTTATTTTTCTTTCTTGTTTCTCCTTCTTTCTAGTCTCCATCCACACGCTCTGTTTCCTGTAGGCTTGCCACGGGGATCTTTCCGTTACGGCAGCAAGCATTGAGGGACACCAGCAAAGGTACGTCCCTGAGTTGTAATCATGCAAGATTCCAATTGCCGCACGCCGACCGGCATGACGCGTTGCACAGACTCAAACATGCCCACTTGCACCTCGTGTCCGGTAACACAAGACCGCACAGCACAGCACACTGACCAAAAAGCAGCACGCACTCCTTGGCGATGGCCACGCCACCATCAACGCATATCCACATCAGAACAGGTTTTTCACCACATCCATCCATGCACAGAAATTGATCCATCACTGCGTACCATCCCCAGCCAAGCCGCCAACACTGCAGACAGGCCTCTTACTACCTTTCCATGCTACAGCCACCCTCTCTCTTAGGTGACAATGGACATGTGCAAGTACCAGCACTACAACGCAGTGCATCGATACCAAGCTATTTTCGTGTTCATCACTTAGCCAATCAGCTCGCAGATCACCCCAGTTCCAGGTTCCCAACCAAGTCCATCCACAGTGCATTGTAAACACTTCGATACCACGAGCTATGGCATTCTTCACGTCTTTTTTGTAGATGCCACGCTGTCCAGGCACGCGGCTCACGTCCTCGCCTTCCACACGCTCATCTGCCATCGGTGACACGCTGCACGCAACACTTGCGAGCGCGGTATTTGATACGATGCATTTTTACGAGCCCTCTTCACGTCTGTTTGTAGATGTCACGCTGTCCAGTGCACGTTGCTCACGTCCTCGGCCTCCACACGCTCATCTGCCATCGGTGACACGCTGCACACAACGCATACGAACGCGGTATTTAACACGATGCATTTTACGAGCCCTCTTCACGTCTTTTTTGTAGATTGCAATGAGTCGGTTTTGTCTTGGTTGATGTACTGCGGGGTGCAAGTTGGACTGTGTCTTGAGGCAAATGCCGAATGACTCGTACAAAGGTTAGTGTATACTGGAAAAGGTAGGATGTCCTCTGTTTGTACGGAATTGGTGTGTCGAGTGTGTCTGGTATCCAGGATTGAGCTATTGTGGTGCCATCGCAAAGTAGGCGAATGCTGTATCAAATGTAGTGCACAGTACCATTTTTTTCACATTTTGCTCACACGAGATCGGATGCCTCGTCAAGCTCCTAGGTCCTCTAGCTGCACAGTACCCTTGTGCTACGCAACGTTACGGAAGAGCAAAGGTGCCGAAATGTTTGTTTCCGTGTATATGCTCGTGACACTGTATTGAAAAGAAGCATGTAGAATGTCTTGGCCATTACCGCTCCTGTTTTTGGCATGCTCCTTCCGTCGATCTTGTCTTATATATTGAATCTGGTTTAGCGGCACTGCGCTACTTCTTTTGCAGAAGCTATAAGCCGTAGCACGCCGTTTGACAGCCGGTTTCTGTACGCAATGCCAAGCGTCAGCGTGCATATCTGTAAGCCGCGCCACGCCGTTTGACATGTGCAGTTGCCGACAGGCACACACAAACACAAACTTAAACTCAAACTCCAGACCTTTGATTATAGTAATAGAAATATACAATATATTATATACATATACATCTATTCGGATCTTACATATATGATAATTGTATCCCTGAGGAAAGACAGTTGCTTCTCTTCCTCACCCAGTCTGTTTGCTCTCTTTTTCTCTCTTCAACAGCATAAGCTCATGGACTTTCTCTGTCTTTGTCTCTGTCTAGGTTTGAGAATTGAAGGTCGATCTCGCTTCATATTGTCTATGCTCGATCCTGGGTGGCTATCAGATCACAGACGATCGGCTGTAGGCATATCCAACTCAGTGTCTGCTCAGGAACCCGGTCGTGAACGAGGGCCACCGTAAACTCAAATGGGAAGAGGTCGAAGAGGACCCACTGCTGACTTCCTATTTCTCGCGTGAGTCAATAAAAGGCATTGAGCTGAGTTTCTTTTTTTATCGTTCTGCATACAGTATGTAAAAAAGAATTCGTGGCACTACTGTACGTACGTTATCTCGGGAGAGCTAGCAAAAAGCTGTCTTATCAAGTGCTTTGGCAGGTCAGAATTCAACCATTGACCAGCGACTTTGTCGTCGCTTACTTACTTTCGTGTACTAGTAGCCAAGCCGTATCATGCATGCAATGACTAAAAGCTACTCCGATCTTTATGCGAAAAGAAAGTAAGCAAGTCATTGCCAGGGTAGAAGCATTTGAGTGCTTCAAATGGAGGGCTCCTCGTCAAAGGCGATACCACCATCGTACACTGCTTGACAGCATTTCTCTAGTGATGAAAGAACAAGGTACAGGTCCGAAATTAGGCTGCTGGTTGGAGAGATAAACATTAATCAGAGACTTCGCACTTGAATAGACCGCACTAGAGGTTCTTCCGATAAACGTGCGAAAAGGACACGAATACTGACAGCCAAGACGTCTTGGGTCGGCTCCACGTACTCCCCGCCTTTCTCGAACAGCTCACACATGGACGACTTGCGGACAGAGCTTTCCCACGAGTAAAAAAAAAAAAGGAAAATCGCCACTGTTAGACTGTGTGAGCGAATGAATCAGACGCTGGTGCAAGCAAGCCATGGCAAAACTGGCGCGCGACCGAAACAGCAGTGACCGATGGGACGACTTTGTGAACGCTGCCCTGCTGGCTATCCGAACGATGCCAAACGAATCCGCCAAGTTCTCCCCTGCCATGCTTCTCTATGGATATGAATTGCGCACGTCCGCCATATGGCCCGCTCTGCGCCAAGCCTACGCGGAGGGCGAGATCGAGCGAGAGGTGACGAGTGGGCTGAAGACCATTCAGCATATGACGGAGACCAGCCGTCAGGAGGCACGCCAATACGTCGAACAACAACAGAATCGTGACGCAGACTTTTCGGCATCCAGTGAACAAGTCCTGATGCGAGACCAGCACCCCGAGAGCAAGCTCAGCGACCGGTGGTTAGGTCGTACCAGTGCATGGATCATGTGCAAAAGTATCTTAAACAGTGCAATTATAATGAACATGACCCTAGAGGCCATTGTTGGTAAACAAACTGCTTCCATCCATTTACGCCAAACTAACTTTCAATTACGATAGGACCAGTTTAGGGAAACACCCATTGTGTTAGCAACACTAGATTGCGAACCGAATGGCTAGATGGTCCTCGTGGAGACGTCCTATATACACCAATCGAGCGAGCTACAATTGCCTTGCCACCGATCGTGACTGAAGTTCAAAACACCGTTGATGCTTCTTACATGCGCCGCTTGGCCTTCACCAGCTTCGGGAGCGAGAATACGGAACCGGTGATCAAGTGCAGGCGCTGGGGGGAGGGGCTCAATCACACACGGAACGCCGATCGGAGGTTCACGTATGACCGCAGCGAAGCAGCGGAAAGTATCTATCTGTTCGCACCATACATTCCATCGCCAAGGATACCCTGCGTAACGGAATCGAGAATGAAGAGAAAATCATTGTTGTTTTGCACACCGTCTGTCAAACCAGCAGAGAACAGTATAAACGGATATCGAACGCCATGGTTGAAGACAATGTCGACAACAAACGACTGAAAACATATGCAAACGATGGACTATTGTATGCCGATACATGCCTTAATAAATATTCGCAGTCAACAACCAGCCATACCATGCTACAGCCCCCGGACTTGCCAGAGGCATCCAACGCTAAACCGGTTCTTAAGACCACCGCTTCGGTGTTACGTACCATTGATCGTGCTCCTCATCTGACGGACGTGGGATACAGTAGCCGCGCGGATAAGTTATACGCGCGGGAGACCCAAAAAATATAACCAAGGCCAGAATATAACCTATCTCGGCGTAGCTGCGCGGATACATTACACCTCGGGAAATTGGAAAAGAATAACTTAGGCCAGAATATAACTTATCTGCGTATAATTTATCCGCGGGGCTACTGTATGTTGCTCAAGTGATGGAGCAACACAAGCGCAACAACAAGAGAAGGAACTTGAATAATGTTGTGATGAAGGACTCGCAGCTGGGTATTTTAGTACATATAAAAATAGTGTTAGTCTGAAAAACACGTATTATGGGATGAAAAAATAAATCTATTGGCGATTTTCTTTTTTTCACTGGTAGGAAATAAGTCAAACGTTCCTTTTCCGTTCGAAAGCGAGTCAAGTATACTCAAAAAGCAGAAATACAATGCCCAGTTGTTGCAAGACTGATAAAAGAATACTCAGATTGGATATACTGGGACACCAGATTGGAACAAGGGGTTGCTTGATTTTCAAACGGGGACGCTCGTGAAAGACGCTCTTCACGTCACTGGAACCGACCAAGAATATCAACTCCATTCCATCGCTTTTTTTTTTCCTGATCTCACATTCGCTTGGATAGGTTGTCGGTTTTGACATCTATCCGAACACTGGTAGGAATGCGAGACGAACCCTTTGAAGTGACTTTGCTTCACGCTATGGCAGGCTCCTGTAATCCTCTTGGACAAAGTGTCACCCTGCAAAAACCTATGACGCTAGGCCTTACTCTTTGCCACTGCCCAGAATTGTTCAATTGTATTAATCCCGGGAGAATGGTAAAAAGATACACTCAATTATAACCTCGATACTTGATATTATTTTATGCTTATTTCATGCGTGTGAATGGGTGCATTGTCCACGACTA